>OMKZ01044192.1:10448-21131 GCA_900302535.1 Neoniphon sammara | reverse complement strand
TGTGAAGGGAAGCAATGCCGGCTTTTGCTGAGATCAAATTAAAGATACTCAACAGTCATTTGTCAAACAGCAGCGCAAAGTGAAATCTAAAATCCCATCTTAGCATTGTGCCCTGAATATCACAATAAATTTGTAAAAGGAGCACTGTGAAGCCCCCACCCACACACACACACACACACACACACACATAATAATTCACCGTGAAACTACACACTCAGTGGACAAAATACAGGGACAATTCCCAGGTAATGGGATATCTTTACTGGCTTCAACTTTTAAATCCACTTTATCTGCAGCCTAATGTCAGGAAGCTGCTCCTCATCTATAAACTCAGTGTAGACGCCAAGCTCAAAAGACAGAATGAAAGATGGATTTCACCACTCAGCAGCTCCATCATGAATCATTTAAGTTCATAACCTCCAATATACGCTGATTTTAGCATGATCATGTTTACATAAACCAGGCTTATTCTCAGGGATGTTGTGTTAAATTAAAAGGTGACTAAACTATCATTTTATTAATCATGAACCTACCAGAGTAGAGAACAACCGCTGATATAAACCACTGAACAATTATAGAGCAAACATTACAGTTAATTGCAGGGGATTAATTGCAGTTACTTGAATTTGACCTTTGAAATTTGACCCCAAAGATTTTTCTCTCACGAATGCTGTGAAGAGTAGTCCACCCAAGACATCCTACTGTGGTGCTGGTACTTTTATTAATTTATCTGTGGTACTGACATTACTCTTAATATTCCTGGTATTGTCGGCATCAACAGTGTGCTTTGCTTGTAAATGATGCTTGAGATTTGATGTACATCAGTGATAAACAAATTCACTCTTGCAGTAGATCCAAATAACTTGTTTCTTGATGTTTTATCAAGAGAGCCATCTGGGCTTGATTTGTCATCATGATTCAGCCACGTTAGTAAAGGTGAGCCAGCAACTGGGCTTCAATTAGCCTTGAACTATGGACGGCTCAAAGGGTCAAACTAGGAAAATATGTTAACGGAATAAAAAAAAACAAACAATAAAACTCTTACTTTGAAAGCTAATATACTCTATGAATTTGTATTAGAAAGCTTCAGAAAATTACAGTATGAGGCAAATTTATTGCCAAATAAAAAGTATACACTGAATTGTGGTAGGTTCACCTCCCTTCAGTATATGAATATATTTGAGTGCTTATATTTTGTCTGATAACTTTTTTTAATATTTCATTGGAGTGTTGAGTTCTCACTTGCAGAAGGCGTCCTCATGTGCTAATTGGCTGCTCTGGGGCTCCTTCATTAGCAGCTAGACCCCTCTGCTCTCCTTACTCAGAGGTCAGCACAACTCCAGACCATAGCCTGGAAAAAGGGCACTGTGTGACCTTTGTTAACCTCCATCAGTTGATAAAATCATATATCATTGATAGAGCTTTTCTATTCTTTCACAAGTCCAGTTGTGCCACACTTATAGACTTATAGACCACAGCCAGACAAGAGATAATCATTAGAGCAGAGATCCGACAGAAACGTGAAGTGAACAGGTAATTCATGACAATGCAAAGTACTGTAATATTAATATTGCTTGGCCACACTTGTGAACAAAGATTTTTGTCTCTGTAAATGAGACGTTCACTTGCAGGCAGTTTTTCTTTCAAAAAAAAAAAAAAAAGTATAGGCTTGAAAGTTGTGAAAGCTAGAAATCTCAGAGACCTGGTGAAGTAATCGCTGAACTAAAAACTTACTTACTGGCCCTTTAAGTCACCTCAGGGCGCTTTCTTTTGGTTTGGCTTTCTTTTGGATACTTTTGGTGTGTTTTCTATTTGGTTCATTTAGATTTCACACTACAGAGATATAAGCAGACCAGTACATAGAACACATTTCCTGTGTGGTGTGTTGGAAGGATCAGGCCTGGAAATGTACTCGCAAAAGTCTTTCATTCATTGGTTAGATGGTCAGATATATACTGATGGAAGATGTAAACAGGCCTTTTGCAAGTGTGCATAACCATATTACCTTTAAATTATTATTTACTACTGTGTAATTACTAAACAACTGGTCTTTCTTACTTTAGAACTACTTATGTAACCCTGAGTTACTCATCTAATGACAGCCAGTCAGCACAATCAAATTGGTGCTGATCATTTTAATAACTGTTGCCTCCTGATTAGTTATTTTTTAGTTTCCCAGTGAAATTTGTTTTTACTGCTACTGCTTGATTACCTTTTAATTGTCAGTCATTCCAAAACGATTCCAAAGTAATGTAAACCAGTTTTATTTGCATATTACTTAGTAATTAGTACCAGTCATTAATTAATTGTCTGTAATTGAAGAGGCTACTTCTTCACATTACCTTATGTTTTTTTTTTTTCCCACAGTCCACTGCTGTGGCCGACAGCAGTCTTTGTTTGTGGACTGTGTTGACAGCGCTCTGAGCTGCTCACAACTTGAATGCGTTGTGAATCTCAAGCAGGGCAGCACAAAAAAAAAAAAAAAACACACACACAAAAAAAAAAAAAAAAACAGCGTGCATGCACAGTTAAACTTCCCTGGATAAATAAAGGCTTACCAGCATTTGCATTTGAACATAAGTAAATGCTTCCCAGCCATCTCAGATGTTAATTCAGTGTCCATCAGCCCATAATGTGTGAGCCTGGGCATTCTGGTCTGCTGAGTAATGCATTACATCATTACGTCCTGCGACAAGCCAAGCATATCCCCCCTTTAAATGTGGTCTTCATGACATATAAATGTTCTCTTTCAATATAGTGGCTATAGATAGGCGGATAGTGCACAATGAACTCCACCACATAACCATTAGGGTAAAAGGATTCTGAGTAAATGGATGAGACATCAAATAGTTATTGATGAAAAGATGATGATGGTTTAAAAAGGCTTGCTTTGCCTCGGTTTAAAGACTCTTCCCCTGACAGCCCCAGGCAGATATACGTAAGTGGAGTTGAGAATTCAATCCCAACTGCATTTTACTCTCAAAGAGGAGTGATTACAGTACATTTTGGCCACGAGGACAAGAGTGGGAAGGAGAGAGAGAGAGAGAGAGGGACAATGGGACAAAAAGATGGGAAGAGAGGAAATGTGCAGCGCTATAGTGCTTCCCCAACTGTGGAAATAAGAGGCATAATGCAGTGTGATGTGAGAGTGTTTTTTAGAGTGTTTTTTTTTGTTTTGTTTTTTTAGAACAGTTTGTCAGATGGGTGGTTTTGGTGACTTTTAAAATAAATCAGATTCGATATTTCAATTTCAACATGCGCTTGTAGCATGTGCAAAAAAAGAGTGTGTAATACAAACTGTAACAGGTGGATTCTGTAACGAATCTCCCTGTTAAAAATTTCACACAGGTTTTATATACCAGTGTGTGAAGGGGGCTTTAACAAGGCTTACAAAACCAAGGTAGAGTGATTTCTTAGAGATCACAATGAGAACCGGCTGGGAAGGAGGAAGGTGTTGGTTAAAGAAATGAGGCAGGATGGTCTCTGCTGTGGCAAACACAACAAGCAACATAATCTCAAAATTTTGTGAAATAAGTGTGAACTCTGAAAAACGGATCATATATTGTGAACATAAAAGATGTGAGGATTACATTCTTTCACCAGGAATGGAAAAAATAGCAATAACACAAATTGGACATATCATTTTCCTGTGTCTGCCATGTGGAAAAGTTTAGTTTCTTAGGTTATTTGAAAGGAACCATGCACAACACAATAGTTGAACCAGAGTTAGCTAATCAGCTAATCCACAACTGCAGTCCCTGGATAGGAGAGCAAGAAAGCAATAACAAACACCTTCATACAATATAAACATAACATATACTGTTGTCATATATATTGTGTTATATAATGTTATAAAGGTTAGCTAACAGTTATGTGCTCTCCTTTCCCATTACACCTCCCTCCTCTATCGATGCTTGGTGCTCTAAAAGTGCCCTTATGCCCTCTGGAGAAGTTGGACGGCGGTTGCAGGGGGATTTTAGGATTTAGATGCTATTTGAATTCAAGTTTGGACTCCCAGTTTCATTTTATTTTAGCATCTGACACAGTCTGCTTCCTGCAACCTCAGAGATTGACTACCAGACAGGGATTCTGCATCATTATGAGATTTGAGGACACTTTGAATGGTGTTTCTACTAGATTGATGGAAAAAGTTATGAAAGTATCTGTGTTCAGTACTGCATTTATACCTGTTGATGAATGTTGTCCTGTGCTGCTTTTACAGGACTTCATCGCTGGACGATGCACGGCGCCTTCACCAAGCCATGACTCTGGATCTATGCAAGCTAGAAATGTCAAGGGTAAGGTCTCTGTCATGGTTAAATAAGAAAAACTTTTGCCGAAAATGAAAACTTCCCTCATATTAGAAACTCGGGAACTGGATCTAGGCTGTTGGAGTTGTAGGTGGATGCATACACCCACCTGACTTCTGACCTCCACACTCTTACTTTGCACTGCCTTATTTTAATGTTAGACGACGACTTTTTGCTGGTTCCTTCTCCCCAACAAAATCTGCAGCTTAAGGCATAGCAAATTTTGAGAGACCGGGCTGCAGCTAGAAGTGAGTGCAAAGGTATGGAAAGGAAAGGTATGCGATGTTCTCACAGATATGCCGAGAAACCACATGGATTAATTGTTCACACAGCCATGAACTTATCTGATCTGTGCCACAAAGGAATAAAAAAAAAAAAAATCAGATTTCGCTTCTCATATAAATTCAATCTGCAAAGCCAGTCATATTCAGAGAACTTCATTGAGAGTACAAAGCGGTGCTCTCTGGCATGGAGAGAGAGCGCACAGGGAGGCAGAGCTGAGCAGGAAAAACATTAGCAGAGCACACCGCCCATATGTTCCCATTCAAAAAGTATCTGCGAGACAAATCTTGAGACTCTATTTTGTTCGCCTCCTAGAATGCCAGCCATGTGGACATTTACATATTTAGTTGTCCCCGCTGTCAACAGACTGTAATATGCATGCACAGTTCACATGCAAAAAGGGATAACAAGTTGCCGCCAAGCCTCCAGTCACACTGCCAGAATCTAGTCAAACCTGACAGGGTCTTCTCCACAGGCATATGTGCGAGAGTGAAGTTATCCGTTTCATAGCTCAGATCCTCAGAACCTCCATGACTGTTGACTACCCTGGTAGTTTGTCGTGTCCCTAAAAATGCTACTGAAATGGTTTATTGTAATTATTAAAGGAATATTCCAATGTTTTAGGCAAAATACCCTTTTTGGGTATTTTTCGGTACCCTTTACCCAGACTGAGACAAGATGTTTAATACCGTTTTCACCTCTGTACGTCCACTGGTTTGGTTGTGAAGGTCAGGATTTCATGTTAGCTTAGCATAAAGAATTGAAGTCTACAGGAGTCATTAGCGTAGCTCTGTCAAAGTGAAAAAAATAAACCTTACAGCAACTCTGGAGCTGTCTTATTCAGATTCAAATATTAACAATTGTTTTGTTACTTTCTGCTTTTGTGCTACAGCCACAGCACAGCATATCTGAACAATTCTCAAACAAGTGTGACAGATAGATAGAGAGAAATAGAGAGAACTTTATTTATCACAGAAGAGAAATTGTGCGGTAATTCACATGACAAAAACTCACATAATTTACAAAGAAATGATGCGCTTTATAGCCCTACTGACTCGCAGTGTCAACAAAGCAGCTAACCATTATTGCCATTTTATGCTGTACTAGCCAAATGACCACGGCAAACAGTGCAACGACCGTTTTGCTCCATTCAAGCTCTGTGGAGTAACCAATCCCCATCACAGAGGACTGATGAAAACCACAAGTTTGTTACAGCAGAGCTTGACCGAGGCCCATAACAATCAAGCTTATTTGAGCCACTGAACAAGAAAGACTGAATGATAATTGGATGCTGTAATTTAAATAGAAATGTCCCATTTATTAATGGTGTTGTTGAGCAGAATGGGCAATTAATTGCAATTTTACAGCCAATTTTCCACTATTTTAATTGCATTGGGGTTTTTTTTACTGTGTTTTCTTGGCCCTGCAGAGCAGTTTGACATTAAATTTATTTTGCATATTTTTGGTGCCAAAATAGAATGACTGTATACATTGAAATATATGTGAAAAGACAGTGCATGTATCCATAAGTATTCTGAGTTCTTACTATAAATATGATGTGTTTCTGCCTTATCACAAAGCTTTCAAAAGGGTTTAGAGTTAATCCAGATGGTTTGGGGATATTTGACATGGATGCTACAAGAACTGTTTACACCACTGGGCCTGGTATTTGTTATATGATATGTCTTTTCGTAATGTAACCAGAAAAATGTTAAAATTATCTTTAATCCCTTGTCATTTCCTCTTGATAGTCAAAATGATTTGCTTTTGTGGGCTGTTTTCGCCACGTTAAAAAAAAAAAAAAAAAAAAAAAAGCTGTAAACCGGCAGGCAAAATGCTCCCCGTGTAATCCGCTGAAACACACACACCCACACAAACACACCCACACATAGTTCAGTATTTTCTCTCTGAGCAAGTCCTGTAGGTACAAGTATACACAAACACACACATGCAATCATAGAAAAGCACACATGCACATGCCCACACACAAAGACACACACACACACACACACACTTCACTCATTTTCTTACTGAGGCAGTCCTGTAGGTATTCCCTATCTGTTGATAAGGGTGAGCAGTCTTGTGCTGACCAAGCAGACCCCTGTAGCCTGCAGCCCGCTGAGAATATGTTCAGTTCACTGACCTCCCATACATCACTGAGTGGTCAGTATCTGTGTAAGCACAGACAGGAAGGTGTGTGTGTGTGCTTGCGTGTGTGCATGTGTGTGTGTGTGTGTGTGTGAGAAAGTTTGAGTGAGTGGGTGTAGATCTCTGCATGGTCACTATCTGTGTAAGCACAGAAAGGACATGCTGAGCAAGAAATGCCAAGATTTTACCTGTGTGAGCAGAAAAGTGTGTGTAGTTGTATTTGTGTATGTTTGGGGGTATACAGTATGTGTGTGGATGCATGTGTGGGCTGCTAGATTTCTATCCTGGTGCAAAGACAGTTTGAGTTTCAGACCTTTAGTGTGAGGTCATTTTTTGCGAAGTGAGGTCATTTTGGCCAGAGATAGAACTCAGGATGAGGTTTAGGTTAGAGTGAGGTTTCAGGTTAACGTTGCATTCGGAAACTAACCGGAAAAAGTTATGGTTAGCGAGATGGTATTGGCGGAAAAGTGTGTGAACCTCGTCCTCCAGAAATCACTTAATCAGCAAACTGAAAATATAAAATCATATTTGCACTGAGCAGCTCCACTGGAACAGTAAGGGGTTAAATGCCTTGCTCAAGGGTGGGTATTGAGGTTGACGAGAGAGCCATTCATTCCCCCAGATCTGGACTCAGGGGCCGAACTCGTAACCTTCTGGTCACAAACTCGCTTCTGTAACCTTTAGGCCACGGCTGCCTGCAAGGTTTAGATTAGCATAAAGGTTAAAGAAAAAAATCAACCTAAAACACTTTTGAAAATAGAACCTAAAGGTCTTAAGGATGATTTCTCTTTGGCCTCATTCCTGTGAATGTATCTGGAATTTCTTTAAAATTTTTATGTCGACATTCAGATACTCTTCTGCAACTGTGAGTGGGCTGAAAGATGTACTTAAAAAAGATGAAATGACATCAATACTTTCTTTTCTAGTATATACATATAATTTTAACTTGCATTTTGTTCCTGTATATTTACCATGTACTACTGTATTGAAAATGCATTATTATGAACACTGGATACTCTGTGTATTCATAAAGAAATTTCTTTTTTGGTTGCTCTGAAGAAGGCACACGTCAGCGTTCTCAGAATAAAGTAATGCTAAATTAAATGCCGTGATGCCTATTAATGAGCGCTCCCACTGACACTCAGTGAATTATTCACTGGGTTTATCTACAAAGTCTTGAGTTGTAGAGCACCTTCTCCTCTCCTCTGTGTTTGAGCGCGAAAGCTACACAAAGCATTTTAAAAATAGCTCACATCTCAGAATCAAAGAGCACGTGCTTCCTTCTCCGCTCACTATTTTTCACTGACTTTAAACAATCAAAAATCCATCATACAAGTGGCAGAGATGCCTATTTCTCCATAGACCATAATGCAGCGAAGCCGCAGCTTGCATCTCTGCTAACGTCGATACTGTGTGAAACATCATGCCCTCTTTGATGGCTTTTTATTCTAATGCGTACAAAACATTGAACACTATGGTATTGTTGTCCTTTCACTCTCACTGTTTTTTTTTTTATCCAGAAAAACTTAGCATGCTGCTACTTTTGGTACCACTCTCTCCACCTACATGTATAACCCACAGGTGAAAGCAACATGTTTCTACTCTGGGATTTGTTGTAGGTCATTCTGGGAAACAGTAAAGTAGAGGTAGAGTAGATGAGGCCGATTGAGGGACAGTGGTTACACAAAGAAAAGTAAATTACAATACTTTATCAAAAAATAACTCTCAACTCACTAACTGGGAAAATAACTCACTAAACATACATTTTTGACAGTATGAAGTATTAAAGGGTGGATTTTTTCCTTTATGGCGAGGCATGTAGTGGAGACAGTAAAGGGAATCAATGTAATCCACAGAAGGTCCTCTCAAGTATCATAAGGCTCATGTATGTACTTACTGTATAAGCCTAAACTTAAAGGAATACTCCACTGTTTTGGGCAAAATACTCTTTTTCAGACTTACCCAGACTGAGAGAAGATGTTCGATACCATTTTCACCTCTGTATGTCGTTCTGTTCCGATGTTTAGCATTTCGTGTTAGCTTAGCATGCCTTGAGATCTACAGGCATCATTAGCCTAGCTTAGTCAAAGTGAAAAAATAAACCCTACAGAAACGTCGAAGCTGTCATATTGACACAACGTATCGTGTGTTACACGGTAATGAAATACAATTTTTTAAACTTAGAGTTTTTTTGAGAGAAGACAGATAGGAACAATAACCAATGAGCACAGTTATTCAGTGGTTATAGTTCCTTCCATCTAACTTTAACTAAAACAACCATTGTTTTTTTCTTTAAAAAAACCCAGTGTATTTCAAATACACATGATACGTTGTGTTAATAAGACAGCTTCGGAGTTGCTGTAAGGTTTATTTTTTGCACTTTGACGGAGCTAGGCTAATGACTCCTAAGCTAACACGAAATGCTAACCATTGCATACGAAGCAGGGGGTGTAAAGAGGTGAAATGGTATTAAACATCTAGTCTCAGGCTGGGTAAGTCAGAAAAAGGGTATTTTGCCCAAAATGTTGAGTATTCCTTTAGAGGCCCACAGTATGTACCTGACTCTGTGCTTGCAAAAATGAGCATGTATCCTCATGAGTGGATGCATGAGTGTGTGAATGTTAGCTTAAAGATTCTGCATTTTGTGAAACTACTTCTTGTAAGCAAAGAGAAGACTATCTAAAAGAAGGGGTGAAAGGAAAATATTCCTTGACTTCGCCGTCCTTGCTGTTGCATCATTTTCACAGAGACTCTCTGACATATTTGCCTATGTGAAAGTTTGAAAAAGAGAACAAGAGCGATGGATAAAGTTGGGTTGGGTGAGGGAAATAAATGTTAAAATCTCAATACTATTAATAAAAAAAAATCTGCGCATTTAAATTAATGATCAATATCTGATTTACTTTAGATTGAAGACAGCGTGTTTTAAACATGAGCAACAGCAAAGGGACTATGAGGCAATATGCTGCAACTGCCTGCAAGGTGCATGTGTGACTTTTTAATATATGTGTTAGAGGGTGTAAAATGCCCTTTACAAGTTATTCCACTGCCCTTTTACAATGACCGGACCACCCTGATAAATCACTCCAGCTTTTCATATGATTATCACTTCACGAGGCCTGCAGTGTGATAAGATCCAGACTAGTTTTATATTAGGGAGCGATTTTTTTCTTCACTTTTTCAGTGTTCAATTTTACACTTTGTTTAAATCTGAATATTTTTTTCCACAGACATCTCAGTAAGATAGAAACATTTTGAACAATGCTTTATCCAAAATTTTTGGCCAGAAATTCCTGAATGGGGGTTTAAGGCCTTGTTCAGACTACTAGCCCAAATCAGATTTTTGGCATGTCCAGTTTGGATTTAGATTAACTCTACTACAACATACAACCACATGGAATCAGATATAAGCCAAATTAAATTTAAGCTGCATTTGTATGTGGTTTGAAATCCGATTCAGATCAGATGCTGGTCATAACTTCACCGCTAAACATTGACACATTTATTAATCTCCTTCATTGCTGATGTTGTCTGCTGTGACAGAGGAATTTTGCCTGGAGATTTGATAGATAGATAGAAAGATGCCAAAGATGATGCACGTATTTCTCTCCCTGCAGTTTTTTGTTTTGCTTCTGCATTTGAAAAACATGCCATGAGTTATTGTACATATGCACGCCTACATCATGACCACAGGAACCAACCCTGATAGTTTAATATGAGCACACAGTGTGGACAGTTAGTCCTAAAGATTGCATTTCAGAAATAAAACAGACTCATTTGCAGTCTGAACAGCCCAGGACTTTGTAAGGAGGATGGAGAGAGACAGATGAGTGAATATTTCTGTAAATAGATTTACAATTTACCGAAAGAGGAAATCAGCAAGGTTTTTGCTTTCCCATAGCACAAACTAAGCATCTCATCCCAAGTAAACCTCTGTAGGGGG
>OMKZ01044192.1:0-10428 GCA_900302535.1 Neoniphon sammara | reverse complement strand
TCAATTACTTTGCCGGGGGATGGGAGGGGTGAGAAGGGGTGGGGCATGGGTAGGAGGACAAATGTACTGATGTTGCTCTAATTCCTTTTGGATGCTGATAGAGGTCAGTGGAGGTCACAGATTACATAAAGGGATGGTAAACCTTTAAGTGTAAATTTTCTTATTCTTATTAAATTTTCTTATTCTTATTTTCTTATTTCTTACTTATTTCTTATTACTATTTTAGAGTTCCTTAAAGTCAGTAACTGTAATAAAATGAAATTCTTGGGGCTGCATTGTCTCGACCCAGGTAACCAACTTTCCACCAAAGCAGAAAATATCCTCCTTGTTGGAACTGAAATAGCCACAGGTCTTACTAGCACAGGAACAATATGTTAGCCAATGTTTTCAAAGCCAACACTGTTGCAGAACTCACTTGCTAAAGCGATCTTTTATATTTCTTCATGTTCAGGAACAGTGGAAAATCGGTGAGCTGACACTCACAGTTGCTCAGTGCCATTTAGTGAGCCTTATGTGGAGGATAGCAGGTGCAGTTGAGGGCTATCAATCAAACTGGACATACAAGGCTGGGAGCATAAAAACACATTATGATTGGATCGCCCCCACTCTGATTTTGACAATAGCTTTTAATCCCGTCCCCAGCAGAACCGCTTGTTTGACTCTCTGAATTGGAAGGACCTCAGATTATTGCAGTTTCATCTTTTCTGCACCCAGTGAATGAAATGACATATTTTAGCTGTCTTATCACTTAAATGCCCCTTTAAAGCTCATGTTCAACAAAAGCAACTGAGCTAAATGTCACTTAATTTTGTGGCAATTAGAAGTGTATTTTTTTTCTATAAAAGGGAGTTAATACAGTTATTATGTTTTAGTCAAAAGCAAAATCATTACCAAGAAATGACAATGCATGCCGTTGCCCCTCTAATGTGGTTGCAGAGGATTTTTTTTTTCACCCCAGTGGTTTTAGGTCTCTCTCTCTCTCTCTCTCTCTTCTTCTTGCTCCCCTTATTGCTTCTCCTCTGCTCTTCCTTTGCGCTGTCTCTTTCCCTACATCTCTCCTGTTTTCTTACTCCCTTTCTTTCTCTCCACCGCCCTCAGGCTCCTTCCTCTCTCTCTCTCTCCTCCGCCTCCATCTGTCCCTCTCCTCCAACCAGAGTGCTGCATCCTTTGCCCAGTTAGACCTTATGAATGTTACGGAGGGAGGAAAAAGGGATGGAGCGCTGCGGGGTGCAGGGAGAAGATTGCCCAATACATCATAAGCCCCATCATAGAGTTGACCCATTAAAGAGCCTGTTATTAGGTTTTTCTTGGCTCTGTATTTGCAGGGGGTATACTATCTGTGCTTGATATATCATTTTCATCTATTGCGTCTGCCGTCCGGGAGAGCACTTTCAAAAGTAGCGGGGTGGAATCAAAGTTGACCCAAAGCAGTGGGAGATACTCCGTCAGAGTTCATCACGCAGCATTTTCCTCTGATCTCAAAGAAGTTCTGGCACATAAAAACTGAAAATGCTTGTGAGGCAAGAGTGTAGAATCTGTCAAGAGTGTGTTTACTGCAGCCTGTGGACTTTTCCTGGATATAAAGCAGAAAACAGATGGAATGTCTAACAGCTTTCAGGCAGTCTCCTCTATAATTACGGCGCGTGGCGGCACCTTAACCAGCAGCAGCAGCAAACTACAGAATTCCACACTGTGACATTTGTGTGTGTGTGTGTGTGTGTGTGTGTGTGTGTCTGATGGCACAACTTACACCATACGCTGCCTGTCAGCTAATAACAGCTATACAGCTGCAGCTGGTACTTCTGCAAACTAACATTTGAGTGTTTGTATTAATGCGTCTTAAAGGGAGAGTTCACTTTTTTTTTTTTTTTTTAAATAAAGTGAGGGTCCTCATTGGATTTGATTATTAAATAGAAATTCAACTCATTTAAAGGTGCTCTATGTAAAATGACCAAGGGTCAATTTAAGTGAGGACCCTTTATATTCAACTGGCAAAAAACAAAAACAAAAACATGGAATAGGCATATAATTTGATGGTTGAGTTTACATGGTTTTCATCGTTGGCCTGACTCACTGACATATTGTGTGTTTATTGTTTTTTGTCAGTTGAGTCTAAAGGTTCTCACTTAAATCAACCCTTGGTAATTTTGCACAGTGCATCTTTAAGACAGTATCTCTGATTGTTTAAAATTTAGCTTTTATTTTGAAAACTGAGGTGCAATACCTGTTTCTTTGAGCTAGTGTAACACATCAGACCATAGCCACAGCAGAATCATAAATGGTAATTTGAGAAAAAATATCCTTGTGCACTCAGTAATCATAGGCAGACTTCTTTTCGGACAACACTTTTAAAAGTGCTGTTAGATATTTACATGATTCACACTGTTTAAGCTGATTTAAGCCTTTTAAAGTAAGCGAACTGGGAGGTAATCTGCATTTAATTACAGGAGGCTAAGAGGTAACACTGGGGTATCCAGCACAGTAAGAATGGTGTAGTATCACATACCACTTAGGGGTTAATAAAATAATATCATTTTTTGAAAAACAGGTGAACTATTATACTATAATACAAGTTATTACTTAGTAATAAAAGTATCGGTTTTCAAACACCCAAATAAGTCGAACCCTATCCTCAACCATCTAGTTACCAGATCATTCCTTCTAACTTCCAACAACTGAAGAGTGCAAAATTTGTTTCTTTCCCCAAACAATTCCTCTTGTGTGGCAGTAGTATAGCATGCATGTAATAAAAAGTTTGACTTTTGCATTGGCTACATCTGTGTGTGTGTGTGTGTGTGTGTGTGTGTGTGTGTGTGTGTGTCTATGCTCGAATGTGTGTAAGGAGATTATGGTAGTGGGAGATTGACTTCACTCCCAGAGCTGCAGAGCGGAGCATCATAGTAGATCGGCTACGGATCTTTGGTTCCCGGCCTTGCTCCCGGTCCTCGCTCTCCCTCCCCGTCTTCCCATCTCGCTCAGTGTGGCCCGGAGACGCCTCAGGAGCCTCGAGTCGTCCCAAATGGAAAACAATGACAGTCGCCTCAGAGGAGCGCCTTAGTGCCCACGCAAAACGGGAGAAATGGAGCAGCAAGTCAAGAGAGGGAGAACAAATTTTGAGGGATGAATGTGTCGTGGACGGATACTGGAGCGGAGAGAACGTGCTCTTCGAGGTGATGTGGTGTGACACGTGTGGGGCCTATACGTTTTTTTTCCGTTTTTTATTCTCCTTTTTTGGCAGTTTGTGATGCCTGAAGGTACCAAAGTTGTGAGGAAAAACTTCAGCCGACTTTTGGTGAGAAAGGTTGCGAAATCTGATGTGTAACTTGCCGGTGAAAGGGCAGTCATTCGTCATCAGTATCATCGTCATGATCTTCCTTTGGTGTGGTGGTAGTTGAGGAGTGGGCTGTACTGTAACCCCTGCCATCCTACAGTTCTGTTTTAACCTGCACCAGCAAGATTCTTATGTAAAAATACAGGGAAGGGCCATACTGGTCAGTTGTGATCATGTCTGTCTGTCACGAATATCAGCTGCAAAGAAGTCAAGGTTAACCTACCCGATTTCACTCCCATTCATGTTCAAAAAATGTGAAAAATGGCGTCTAGAAACTTTATACACAGAGATAATTCCATCTTGTAAATGCTTGGCCAGCATGTACGTGTGTTTCTAAAGTATATTCTGTACACACAGACAAATATGATCATAAGTGTCAAAATATGACCGATAAGGGTATTTAAATAAAGTAGAGCTACAACAGAGAAGAATGTCCCATGCCCATTAATTGAGATGCCACAGATTTGGCCTGTTTGCCCAAAAGAAATTCTGGTGTTGGTACGGTCACTGGCAGGAAATCATCTCTGCCCACATGAAAGCGATGAATCAAAACTTAAAAGCGAAATGCAAACTGTCTCCTAAACAGCAGTGAACGCTCTGTCCAGAGGAAGCTGGACTCACCAACGTTTTGATCTTTTGCCTCTCTCGTTCCTTTGGTATCTTTTGGTATAAAGCATCGCAGACCGGCCAGTTTGGCTAAAGTGAGCTCGCGTGCGGTTAACTGATCTCACATGACTTGATTTCTGAGTTTTGAAGTTCCAACAGTTTTTAAACAGTTACCTCTTCTTGCCATGTGGGGCTGCCAACGAGCAGAGCTGTCCGGTGCAATTAATACCAAAGGGAAGAGAGAGGCAGCAGATCTAACCTCGGTGAGTTCAGCTTTTAAAGAACATACTGTAGCTCTCCTTTTCTGCTGCTCAGGAGGCCATTTGCAATTTTGATTAATCACCTCCTGTGGGTGGAGGACTGTCCAGTTTTATTTGGGTATCAGGGTTTCATTTGGGGGGATGGGACGCTCTTTTTTCATTGATTAAGGCTGTATTTTTTCTTTTTAAATTTTTTACACTGCCTTACGTTTTTCTGTACCCTTATCAGTGTGGAGGAGGAAAGCATTCTTCACCTCCCCTTCCCCTCCATCCATATCTGTACTTGTATTCCTCCCTACCAACTTCCATTGTTATCATTTGAATTTCCCCCCAAAATCCCTCTAGGTCATTCGCTGTTTTTTGTTTTTCTGTATCCAATCAACAGAAACTGTGTATAGGGAAGTACCTCCCATTTTTTTCAGGTATAAATTTGCAAATGCCCATTCTGTAGCCCCTTCTTCTGGTACCAAGAGGGCCAAGCAGCCTCAGCAGTTGTTTTTTTCTGTTATTATTGTCTGATTATTTATTTACAAGCTCTCTATTAAAATATTTTTGATAAAAATAATTGGCTTCATTTGGTTCATGTCATCAAAACTAAAAATGGTTATTTTAAAGATGTCATTTGCATGTTTTGGGATAACACACATTAGTTTTGCATTTCAAAACAACATGAGTTAAAAAGAACATTTATGTCAAGCTGTGTAATTACCAACTGTAATTACACTGTAAGTTGTGTTAACAAGCAGGCACACATTGACAGTGACATCTTTGTTTGGAATCAAGGCTGAATAAGGTTAAGACTGTGACGAGGAAAGTTTCTTCGACAAAAAGGCAGAGGTTTTGAAAAGTGCAGCACCAGCGCTGGGACTAGATTTTCTTTTGAAGGGACAAGCTCAACTGTTTTCACTCAGGAATCAAAGCGGTGAGCCACAAATTAATCATGATGCTCTTTAAGTGAACTGCCATTTTCAAGCGCTGGTCCCCGGCCTATGTGGAAGTTTCTCACTTCCTCGAAACTTCGACCAAATCTTTCATATGTTCACCATAAACTCTCTGTCTCTGTCTCTCTGGTTTCTGTATCTCTCTCCTCTTTCTGTTCATCTGTCTCTGCTCTCCCTCCATCCTCTGGATCACAGGGTTGTGCAACCATATATACCCTCCGAAAAACTGGTGCCTCTGTCTCTTGATGTAATATGAATGGATAGTATTGTGTCTCAGGGATACAGAGCACACTGGAGACTCTGAAAGCCCATGAAACTACAGGCAGCAATGAAAGGGTGAGAGAGAAACAGAGAGGGGAAAGAGGTAGGAAGTTGATGAAAGAGACAGAAAGGAGGAAAAGAGGAAGGGAGAAAGAATAGGAGTGATCTCGATAAAAGGAGAAACGGATATTGTCAGTGGGGGATCGTGTTTTATACTTGAGA
Organism: Neoniphon sammara; assembly: GCA_900302535.1. Lineage (NCBI taxonomy): Eukaryota > Metazoa > Chordata > Actinopteri > Holocentriformes > Holocentridae > Neoniphon > Neoniphon sammara. Next base: position 4,807 of record OMKZ01044192.1, on the reverse strand, counting down.
GAGATGGGACGGTTGAGTGGGAGAAAATTCAAGGACTCAGTGAGTCAGAGTGAAAGAGAGAGAAAGATGAAGGGAATTTGGCCTCCCCCTCCCTCTTTTTCATCTTCCATTCCCAGCTTTCAAGTAGCCTCTCGAGCAACTTGGGATCTCCAGATCTCTTGTTGTATGGCTGATTGACAGGCGTTGTCACCGCGGCATAAAGCCTTTCAGTCACAGTGCAAGCAGGGACAACCTAAACATGCAGCTGACAATCTGTTTTCTTTTTTTTTTTTTTTTTGAGCCTGACATGTAGACAGCAAGTGTTTACTCTGTGATGGCCACGTTTCAACGCATATCTGACAAACACACAAAACATGGAAGCGGTGTACTGTATTTGTGTGTGATGTAGCATGAACCAGCATGCAGAACGTAGCATGAAGACCAAGGTTGAGCCGTTTTCCAGAGGTTTTTGAAGGCTGACACCATACCAGTATGTTTTTAGATGAAAGCTGCTGATGCCTAATATCCCATTAATCTTTAAATGTTCAACCCCACTTTATAATCCCAAAAATTAACAGTATTGAATCCTGTGATAGATTGTTACCTTTCAATGAAGAAATAATTTTATAAAATAATCACTGAACAATTAAAAGGACTGTTGCGGTCAGGGAGGAACTCCATCATATCAGTGGTGGATGACATGACTGGCTAACATTTAGCCCCTTGCACTTGATGATTTTCCCTTAAATTTCTCTTTAAATAGCTTCAGAGTTAGAATATACATATATATTTTTCATATTCTCATAATGTCACATACATATGCCATATCTGCTAGCTGCAAGGCTTCATTGAAGTTACATCAGGCTTGTACTGAGTGAAATATTCAAAGCCAAGATGCCATTGTTTTATGGCTGCACCGTTACATCAAACAGAAAATATCTAGATGTCTTGTGTTCATTTTATACACATTTCCCTGTAATTCAGCAGGACATATTCAGTATCTTTGGAAAAATAAAGTTCTGTGGGTTGGAACAAAGATTGGCGGAGTTGAAAAGGATTTATCTTAACTTATGCTAACAGTAATTTTTGCCTTTGAACTGTATGCATATATCTGAAACTTTAGAATAACCTCTATATGTGTTTGTTCTGTAGGATCATTCTCCCAACACCCCTTCATACTTATAAGCGCCATGGTAACCTTTTGTATATTATAATATAGAACTGAGGGCCTGGCACTGGAAGCACCGAGATGTGCAGCTGTCCACATCTTCTAGATAACACTGACCAGCTACCCTTGAAGAAATAATTGGTTTCTGGCTCACAAATTGGAGTTCGCTTTCTCTGCTCTACAGTCATTACTGGTTTGTTCACTGACCATGGAACCTTTGACCAATAGCAGTGTTATTTTCACCTTGTGTTGTCACACTCAGGAATATTCAACAGGATAAAACTGTGTATTCACGAAAAACATTGATTTTCTTGGCTCCTAACATGCAGACTGAATAAACGAAGGGTCATTCTCTTGTCCTAAGTTTTCTTCAACATGTGTATAGATACAGAATGTGCTTACAGACACGTGCCTGTGAGTACAGACAACAAAGAGGAGAGTGTTAGACCAACATATTGGCTTTACTGAGTGATGGCTTTTATTGACAGTTTCTTAAAGTAATACTACAACATTTTAGGGCGAAATACCCTTTTCTGACTTACCCAGACTGAGACAAAATGTTCAATACCATTTTCACCTCTGTACGTCCACTGGTTTGGTTCTGATGGTTAGCATTTCATGTTAGCTTAGCACAAAGACTTGAAGTTCACAGGAGTCATTAGCCTAGCTCTGTCAAAGTGGAAAAAAATAAACCTTACAGCAACCCCAAAGCTGTCTTATTTACACACTGGGCCATGTGTGTTTGAAATACACATCTTAGAATTTTATTTTAAAATGAGAGTGGTTTTAGGAGAAGTTAACATCATCTAACTTCTCCTAAAACAGCTGTTATTTTTCTTACCATATCATCATCTTCTCCCACAGTGTAGAAAACATAGAGTGAACACAATAATTACATCAACAGTGAACCTTGAAGAGTCAATTCATGAAGTGGATTTCCTTTAAAACTTAAAAGTCTGCAAAGCTGAAGTCAAACAAAGAATGAACTAAAAAGTCAGAATAAAGGCTCTGTCTTTATGTAGATTAAAGTTTCAATTCAAATCCTCAATTCGTCCAAACGTTTCTAACTTCCCAGCATACTGTGGGGCGACATGATGGATTTTAGCTGAGCAGCTGAACATCCAGTATTGACAGGACCTCAGCAGTGACTGTTGCTCACTGTAACTCACTTTGACTGAAATGTAAGATAACGTCCTCACCTATTTCATCATAAAACGAATATGATTTTGTCGATCATGTCTCTATTCATTCCTTTTCCATGAATCGCTTTCCTCTCATCTCCTGACCTGACTTAACATTTTATCTCACCCTTCTCCTAATTTTCTGCTGCTCACTGACGGAATATAAATATGTAAATAAATAAATAAACGAATAAGCATGTTTGTTTTCAAAAGGCGCCGCTCACATAATCATCTCCATCAACCTGAGAATACTTCCATCTGCAACGATTTAAAAAAAAAAAACACCTCAGCAAATCAATAGTTCCATTATGAGATATTTATTCTAGCATGCCTGTCCGTCTCCAAGGTGCAGAGGAGAAAAGTTTTACTTGGATGGCTTTGAAAGGCAATGAGGAAGGATAGATGGAGATGGAGGGATAGACCACCAGATGAAGGGAACAGATCACAGGATGAACGGAGGAGTGGAGGAACAGAGGAGGAAGAAAGAGAGATGGAGAGGTCTCTCTGTGGACCGGCTGCTTGTTCCTACTTCAAGTTTGTCTTGATCTTGGGTGTATTCAGTTGGGACGCAAGCATTCGCAGGCTGTCGGGTTTGTTTACAGCTCCTTTATGACTGATTTTAACGTTGGTTCACAGCTGACAGTTTAGGAATTTTGTGTATTTCTTGGAGAGAGGCCAACAGATTATTGATTAGCAGTTCATTTGCAGCAAGGTAAATACCTGGCATGTAATGCGTATATAATGTGGGAAGAAAAAAGTAACTGTTGGTAATTAACTTGTCAAAGATATTTTAGTGAATGATGTGGAAATCTGTTATCGCTTTATTTTACAGCTCTCTTCCCACGGTGTTATTGATGGATTATTTAATCACTGATATTTTAATGGTGAATGAACAAATGATATTGGTTTGAACTATGCCTTTTGCATTTTGAAGTTTTTAGTACAACAAAATATCATTCAGTTACTATAAAATTACTTTGCGAAAGTGATCGCTTGAATTAACCAGAGTATTAGACACTTTATGAATACAATACACCTTTAATGTCAAAACTAGTGTGCATCTTGTATTATAACTTGTTAACACATACTTACCTGGTAGGTTTCCACATATTTGACAGATTAGTTACCACTTTTTTCTTCTGCTTACAGATTAGTTACCAGTTTTTTTATTTACATAATTACCTATCTCCAAACCAGTTATTTACACTACTGTCACTGGTTATGGTATCTCTACTGATGTTGAAATTGGTAGAAATACAAGCTGTTGACAAATGAGCTTTACAGTGCTGCCAAATAGCATCTGCAGGTGTGCCTGCTGTGTTTATGACAGGTTGTAGTGCCTTAGATAATCTTAAGTTGTCATAACAATGCAGTGCCAAACAATGTCAAATATTCACTGAAAGTGACATAAGTTTACCACTTATGACAACAGTCCTGAACTTGGAGAATATCAGGTTGACATACCAAAGACATCCCAGACAATGTCGACTTGGCAGGGAAAGTGACATAACCGACCAAATGACATTTAATGACAACAGTCATAAATACCCATTAATGTTCATGACAGGTTATGACAGCGTTATGTAATGCCTTTCTTATGAGCACAAGAGGGAATCAGCATAAAGTCTTACCAAATGTTGCAAGTAAAACAAAGAAGAGCATGGCTGTAGAATTCTGCACACAGAAATGTTTGCAGAAGTGAACTCATTCCCCAGTCAGAATCAACATACCTGATATTTAACCATACATTTCCTGTATGACGGTTTGTAATGTAGCAATGGACATTTTGTACTGGGATTAGGAATATGAAAGTGATGCAACTTGACTGATATGTTCAGCAGTCAAGTTTCATCAAAGTAAACAGTGAGGAGCATTGTCTTGGATGTTTTGGCTTGTGTATAACATTTATCAATGCATGCATGCTGACTGAAAGGTTTTCTTTGAGAATTGTACAAATACCCTAGTATAAAAAAAACAGGAGAAAGCCATAAAAACTGGTACAGCAGCTAAAGAAGCAGAGTTTGCTGCATGAATCAGCACGGTTCAAATGCATTTCAAACCAATCGAGATACATTATTGAAAATGTCATGCCTCTGTGTATTTTCGTGTATACATGTGTGCATTTCACTGGCCTGGGCACAGTATGCTCTGTCTATATGCATCTCTGTGTCTGTGTGTATGCATTTTTATGTTTGCCTGCACATTTGCCTATATTTCCATGACTGTGCACTCACATTTTTTTGTGTGCACGTGGGCATTCTGACTCATTTGTGTGTATGTGCACACTCGGGTTCATCTGAGAGTGTGTGTGACTCTGCACTCCGCTAAATCACTCTCTGGGCTCTTCAACTGGACAAAATACCACTCCAAACCGACCTTTGTCAATCCAATGTGACATTTTGTAAAACAGGATTTTAGTGAAAAGCTGGATTACTCTCTTATTCCTCTGTTGCCTTGTTTTTCTTTTCTTTTTCTTTTT
>OMKZ01044190.1:0-10797 GCA_900302535.1 Neoniphon sammara | reverse complement strand
ATGTTAAGATTATACTAGGATCCACATCCAAACAGTTCGTAATGGTATTCATGACAGCAAAAAAAAAAAAAAAAAAAATTGTTTTAGTGATTTGACATTGATAAAAAAAAATGGCTTTGCTCCATTAAGATGTGCTGATGCGCCAGTTTTGACTCATGGCTTAAAACTCCACTTAGTTGGAGTTAGGCTGTGTGAAGGATCAGCAAGAATGAGGAGAACAAGTGGCGACTGTTTGTTTACTCAGCTGTCCAGTGCGCTGACAATAACGTGTTTGTCATCCCCATCTGACAAACTGCAGTCTTTTCTCCGCCCTTGCCACTGCAAAATGAACAGCAGACTCAGACACAAAGGGTGATGGAGGAGCAGGTAGAACAGAACAAATACACACTGAACTGATGAACTAGAGGATGACAAGCCTGACATGTATACCCACTACCATAAACTCAGGTATGTCAGGTTTGTCCTGCAAAGGTTCACTTTTGCTGTTATATCTGCTATTTAGCTTACATTATATAGCCATAGTTGCTAATTGCTGTTGTGTAAGTTTAGTCATTACTTTAGGTAGTAAAACATGCACTTAGGCCAACAGTACTGTACATGTGAAACTTTTTCACACAACTTGGTTGAATGCAACTGAATTTCATCAGGGTTGCACTGTGTAGCACCCCTTAATTAATTAATAATAATTAACTATAATTAATAATAAACTATAATGATATGACATAATGTAATAATTAATTGAAAAGTTGCATGAAACTCAGTTGTATTAAGTTGAAATGGTGTGAACTTTTTGCACCAAGGTTCATGCAACAAGCATGATTGTTTGTCATGTGACTGCCCAGTTTGGTTCCGACAGTTCTGTTGAACTTTGAAAATTATCTCTGAACCACAACAGATTTGTTCATTCAGCTTAACTAGCCAGTCAGCCCACTGATCTCGTCTATACACAGAACCTCCCTCAGCCGTTTTTGTAACCGATCATTCATTAAAAAAAAAAAAAGTAAAAAAAATAACATTACATGTATCTAATATGTTCCCTTGTTTCACTCTAAAATAAATGACATGCAGTTCCCATTTTAAGCGATATAGACTTTAGGTCTTACCTTAGGTTTACAGGGTCTAACTCCTGATAAAGGGAATGAAAAGAGCTGCTGGTTTCTCAGTTAGCAAGCTAGCTACACAAATGGACTCCCTTTTCCTCAGTCTCCTCTCCTCAGTCAGTCTCCTCTAGTGCCAACAGGACACCAAAACCAGCCCTTTTTTCTCACTCAGTGCCATTTGTAAACTTGATCCATTCTGTCTTTAGCTACAAGGTCTATTGTATATGATAATTTAATTTCAAATAGATGAACAAGTGAGGAGAGAAGGCTAATAATCAAAAGTTCTGTATTATATATATCATCCTCTTTAATGTCATTGGTGGTTGCATGCAGTTTTGATTGCATTTAAAGTCTAAAGTGTAACAGTTTAGTTGCACAAGCGTAATGCAACTTAAAATTATTTTACTTGACGTTACATTGAAGCAAGTAAACAATAGCAGGGTAAACCAAACTTACAACTATGCTAATACAGTCTAAATGCAACTCTAGTGCAGTCTGTTTGGTACTAATAGAAAAATGAAACCAAATTTGAATTGACATGGTTTTACAAAAGATGATCATTTATGCGAGCACTGGGTAATGCTATCAAATGAGTGGCAAGAGGCACATTTATTCTACTTTGTGAATGCGGGAGTATTTTTGTCTGTAGCCAGCATTCACGCCTGAGAGACTATGTAAAAGAGAGAGGCAACAAAGATTGGTCCTTAAAGGTTTTCTCAGTACAGCCTGGAGAGTCAACAAAAAAGTAACTTCAGCAACTGGATGACAAAGTCGAGGCCAAGGCTGAGGAGGAGAAGACGCTGCACAAAGTGGAGCGAAGGCTACGGATCCCTGTTGGCGTCCGCCTCCTGGTGAGTACAGATCTTTATAACTGTTCTTTTTATGGAGTCATTTGCTGGTATTGCAGCCTAAATTGTGCAAAATCTGCCAGAATATGAGGCTAACAGCGCACAACAACAACACACACACACGGCTAGATGAGCTTGTGGAACTTATCGCAGTTCCAAAACCGGATGGACACGACACTTTTATCTTTTTTATATTTGTTGAAATAATGAAAAGGACATTGTCATCACTGCTTCATGTTGTTTCTTTTAGTATGAAATGGTAACACTGGAATACAAAAACTTTGCACCAGGCTCAGTGTATACACTTCCCAGTTGGACAGTTTAGACAAATATTATGTAAATCTGTCCCATATTTTTTTATTTTTTTTCATTGGTGTGAAACAGCTTTAATACCACCTATTGAAAACCTGAGATGTAGGTTCCTGGCAAAGTTACACAATAATATTGACATAGGATTTGGCCCCACAGGAATACTGCTTCTTATCCAAATCTTGGCAGTCTATATGAAACCTTAACAAAGCCAAACAACTGAAGAGAAGTTACAGGTTTCAGTTTCCTGTGGCTTTAAGATAATGTAGTTTCTGAATGAATTACAAAACTTTGGGGGTTTTATGTTTCAAGCCAACACTGATGAGATGTTCTCTAGATATGTGATTTGCTTTTGAGGTGTAATTTAAGTCTGCGCTAGATGAAATTTTCAGATTTCACAGGGAAACTGAGACTGAAACTGCCGAAGTGGAATCCATTTGACTAAACGAGAATGTGCCATCACAAGTTTCAGCAATGTACTCCATGAGATTAGCCAATATCTTGTGTGGAATCTTTATGCAGCACACATGAATTCCTGCTAAACAATGTGGGAGCCAACGGTCAACCAGCAACCCAGCAAAAGCTGTTTTTCCATTCAATTAGCAAATTATAGAAATACCACAAAAAATATGGAAATTTGCCATTTCCAGAAGCATGAAACTTTGGAAAAACAAAACAAAAACAACAAAACAAAACAAGTCATTACTCACAATTGAGAGTAGGTCCAGAATCACTTAGTGCTGATCACCATTGGACAAGTTATTACTGTTCTTTAGTTTCAGCTAAGGATTGGTCATATTTCATGCTTTGCAAAACACAAACAAAAAATGTACTATGCAACTATTATGGAGACTTACAGTATACAGGTCATAAACAGCACATATGATATTCTAATGTACAAACTAATGGTCATACAACCACATTAGAATACATAAAGCCACTTTTGAGCTGTTTAAATGTACAATCAGACTGAATACTGATATCAATTCTACAGTATAAATATTGCTTTCATTACTATTTATTGTATAATTTCTTTATCAACAAAAGACTTCGACATGTCAACATAATGAAAACGTGAAAGCTTTTTTTTTTTTTGCTATACTGAGTAAATTTGATCACAATTTGCCATTTCCATTCAGTTTTTCTAATGTAACACCCATACATCATAATAATTGGATGGAAATGCAGCTAATGAAATAGGATATGAGCTAAATTTTGATTTTAATGCCACTTTTAATGTCCATATCTCTGGAGAGAGGAGGGTGGAAGCAGTGATCTTTATTGCTCACTGTTAATGCCATTCATATCAAAGAGTGCTATATGAAATATATTGTAAGTCATCAAAATCACCACACAAATGACCTCTAAAGAGCGCAGTCCCAAGGATTAAATGAGCCTACGTGGAGGTGGGGACATGAGGCTGTGCACATGACGACGTGAGAGACATGAAGGACCAGAGAGCCCTGTTCACACAAGACAAATATCATATGTGGACCTCCACTCACTTGAAATTATTACCTCTGACTTGAGCAAAATAAACTACATAATATGTGCACTTTTTTTCTCTCCCCTTTACAAATCACAGACATGACTGCTACACATGGGATTAAAATCACTGACAGTCTGCAGTTATTACAAATGACTGGACTCTATTCGTCCCATGTGAATAAGGCTAAAACTCATTCTTTTGAAAATTAGAGTCTGCAAAGATCTTCTTCACCATGGCCTATTCTGTTCTTTCTTTTGATAAATGGTGAAAGTGATACTTCCAACTTTCAACTCAGTTTGACTTAAACAAGACAATACTTAACTCTGGAGCCAGTGTTTTGTTTAAAGCTAATATTTGGCAGACTTATACTGAAAAATCCCAACATTGGTGAAAACCTTGCTCGTGTATATGTTAATTTGGTATTTTGTAGGAAATTAACTACTCGCTCTAATGGTCCATTGCTGAGTTTCAAAGACTGTTTTCCCGCGCAATGGATGCAGATTTGGATGGTGGAACGCGAAGGGGTTCGGAGGGTTCATATGAAATGTTAATGAGTACGACAAATAGACCTCGGAGGCATAGGGATTCGAGAGACAACAAAACGCAAAATGCAATGTAATGACTTCAAGATGTTATCGCATTAAATTACAATACTAAAGCAAGCAGCATTAAATCCTGCTTTTACGGATTTATTTTTACCTATAAATTACAAGGTACAGCGTGTTTAAAGAACGCACACACAATACAGAGAATAGACTATGCATATCTATCCAAATATCTACTCTGAGCAGCGCATCACTATTTGTATTCAGGCAGCATAGCGTACAATATGGCGGGAGCTGTGGAGAGGGAGGGTAAGAGTTCAGCAGTGCACTGAAACAGTGTGCAGTGAGATAGCTACGCTGCGTAGGAGTAGTGCTTAATATACATTGTGAACATTATACAGTGTGGATATAATTCCTGCGGGTAAATTGATGTAGTTTATTAAGTCTTGGGCATATATTTTGAGTGAAGCATAATTGTGAAAACAACCCTGGGTCATAACTAATAGGATGTATTAATAACAGTAGTAGAATAACAGTCAACAATAAGTTTCAGGAGGTGAAGATGGAGCCAGACATGGAGTATCTGTCGTTATTGTGTTGTTGTTTTTGTATTTATTGTTATTATTATTGTTGTTATTGATTTATTTATTTATCCATTGATTGATTTATTTATTTATTTATTGATTAACCTCATTGTTTTAATTGTTGTTGTTTAATTGTTTAATTCCTACAAAAGCCCCTCTAGGGACAGGTGTTGCAAATTAGCATCAGCTGTAAACACTATGATACTTGCATTGGATAGCTACTTTCAGTTTGTCTATGTATAATGATTCTGTCCCTATTAAATAAACCATGAATGGATGGATGGATGGACCCGTCATCGGTTTGGTTGAGAAGGGTCACAGCAAAGATCTGCTGGTTTGAATGTACCATATAGGCCAGCTTTTGGAGAAATCGGTTGTCCCTTTGCCGGCTGAGTGGCCGTCCTCCCTGCTGTACTGTGGAGAAACTCTTTCATGATGGACAGCTAACAGTCAAGACCTCTCACTCAGCAGTCTGAACGCCATGTTGTAGTTTGTCCTTGGAGGAGGAGGAGGAGCAGGACCAGACTAATGGAAGGTGTAAGGATGATTGAGCAGTCATGGTGGACAAGGAATGGTTGTGAAACACTGAGCTTCCTCGGTTCATTGCAGGAGGAACATCCTTTGTTGGGCTTTCTTAATTAAACTGGAGATGTTCTTATCCCAGGCAGGATGTTCTTATTTATGGATGCTGGTGATGCTGGACCCTGGGAACATGAATAATGCAGCCCAGGTCACAATTGAACGGCTGTGATGAACAGGCAAGTTCTTTCATTAGTCAGCCACGCTCTTTGCAGTTTTGAGTGTGTTGGCAGCATATCATGATATGAGGTGATCCACCTCTTTCATTAATGAAACCATTGATCATCATGAATCATCATCATTATCCAAGGGCTGCTAGGGCACTGTATGAGTGAGACCTCATTTACACCTGTTATTAAACCGCATTCTGCCTCCGGATATCTATCTGCATAATGAACAATGGAGGTAGAAATGGTGACATTTCTACGTTGAGTGATGTCACTTCCACTGTAGCGATGACATTTCCACCTTCAGTGACGTCATTTCTACTGTAGCGATCATGTTTCTATCTTCGGTGATGTTATTTCTACTATGGTGATCACATTTCTATGGCGACGATGACCAGCAGTGATGTTGTTTCTACCTCCAGTGATGGAGTTTGAGTTTCTACCTATGGAGATGTTTGTAATCATGGTAATGACGTATCTAGTGACAGTGACGGCATCTCTATGCACAAATAATGCTATTTCTAGCCACAGTGATGACGGTCCTACCCACATGGTGATGTTTCTACCCCATGTGATGAGGTCTCTATTGGCAGGGACAATGTTAGTACTGTCTTTGATGAAGTCTTTACCCATGGCGACGTTGTTTCTACCCACGACGATGCTGTTTCTACCTACAGCGATGAGAGTTCTCCCACAGGTGTTGAGGTTACTATGCACATTGATGAAGCTTCTATTTGGGGCAGTAATACTTCCAATACTGCCTCACTGACCTTTCTACCTGCGTCGATGATGTTTCTACCCGCAGTGATGATGTTACCACCCCTGGTGATGGCATTTCTACCAGTGGTGACAATGTTTCTTCCCACAGCGATGCCTTCTCTATCCTGAGGGTGGATACTTTGAATGGGGTCTTAAACAGCTTGATGGAATCCCTGGCATCTGCCATTCAGAAAGTTCATTCTACATGACTTGTTAGACAACTGATATTAAAATACTGGAATTGAGAAGCTCATTTTGAGATGTGGATTAAGGAGCTGGAAAAGGGTTTATATAAATTTGCTTTACAGTGTCAAAGAAAGAGAATATTTTCTTCAAAATATGGGGATGTGGGAGCTGAGGTAATGTATAACTGTGCATCTCTGTTGCTGTAACACTTACTGACCTATTCTCTACCCAATATAATTGATCTGTTTCTTGGATTATTTCCCTCTGTTCTCTATTATGTTCCAACTCTTGTAAGTTGGACCCACCAAGTCTTACAACGTGTTTATCTGATACATAGATGAATAAAAATATTAACTCAATAAATAGATCTATATATTCTCTCTCTCCTTTTTATTGATTCTCACTAAGAATTACAACAAAGTATGTACATGCATGCATAAATGGGCAACATCTCTCTTTACATCACTAGGCTATTGTTTTTGTTTCTGTTTTGTACTCCCAGTAAAAAATAAAAGGGTTAATTAATCAAACTGGTTTGAAGTCTGCACTGGTTCTGTCTCCTCAGTTCAAGCAGGATCCCACCTTCTGACATTTACAAGGGCTTTCCTTCAATACCCAGTCGTTTTATAACTTGTTATCCATATGTCATTGAATCCCCACTGAATTGTGGACTTAGACTGTTCATTGGGAAATATGATACGCACAGCCATCAACTGATTGCATGGCATGATTCATGAAGCTCAGTCAGCGCATAGTCTATTTAAACTCTCAATTAAAATATATGCAAAAGTAAAATAAATGGAAAAAAAGAAACACTGGAATTAAAAGTTTCTTACATGACTGAAGCAACAGATAGGTCATATCTCTGTAGTCAGTTTGCAAGGTGAGTAAATGTTGTGTACCAACAGACAGGCTGAGTTTTTATTATCCTGGCTCAGCAATGGCTGTACCCACCGATCAAGCATCAAGCACATTCAGAGCTTATACATTTTTACAATTTGGAAAACAATAAGTTATCTGAAAGCACTGTCACACTTGAAAGTGCCGCATTTAATATTAAAGAAATGAACTGACTCAAAATGAACCGACCGACCATACACAAAATCCATGGAATATTCCTCTCTCATTACACCACGATTGCAGCAGGGCTTGTGAAAAACTTGACTCATGTTTTTGCAGTTAATTTCAGCAGAGAGCATTTTGATAAGAAAAGTTTTTTTTTTTCTTTCTTCCTTTGAACAACTTTAAGTTCTGTCTCTGATAGACCATCTTGAAAGCATTATGGTGCTGCGTTTGAAGTTGAGATTAAAATCAGCTAGTATCATCACCACTTTGGTTCACCCTCTAGACAGTGCTCCTGAATGAAATACAAACATATTTGGTATAAGTACATAAGACGATACTGTCAAAACAGATTCTAATTAGATTTTTTTTCTTTTTGCCTGAGTAAATATATGCCACACACACGCTCACACACACACAAGCACACACTTACACCAGAGAGAGAAATGAAAACTGCCTGACATTGTATAATCTTGTCACTTTGAAGTAGCTTTTGGCGCTGAGCTGCCCTGTGTTGCGTAATGGGCTGGCATGGTGGTACTCCAATGCTCCGCTGTCCTGTCAGCCTGGATTATCCCACTGTCGCTTTGACCTGCTGAATATGCCCACCACCCAAGAGGGAGCAAAAACACCCACATGACAAGACGTGACCTAGATGGACTGAGTCACCTCTACTACACCTTGACTAAGGCTCACAGCTTTCTTTCGTGTGCTCTCGCTGTCCGACTCTCCTTTTTCTACCGTTCTCTCTATACAGCTGTTGAAACTAATAATCTGTGACATTTTCATATAAATAAATATCTGGATTCCTCTATCTCTGATTGATATATAACAATTTTGATTCAACCTATAGCCATTTTAGAAAAGCTTTTACATTGGCTGGTGTAATCATGCAGTCGCTGGTGGCTCTTTTCTGGGAAAAATTCTCCAATGCACAAGAAGTTTATGTTTTGTTTAGAATAAGTAGAAGAAGAACAGGGTAACTAGGCTTCTAGCAAGCAGCAATAGCCACCATGGCTGCCCAGAAAAAAAAAGGGCCACCTACACCTAACACCTTGTCCTAATAGCAAGTGTAGCAAATGAGCGTCAAAAAAAAAGAAAAATGTTTTATAATCATTATAATCAATAAGGTTGTCTAGACAGGTTGCGAGCATAGTGAAAGACTTCCCCCAAGGCATCAATGGACACCCAGTGTGTATTTTTGACATGTCGCGCCACCTGTTCCATCACTATTGACCCATTTTGCCATTGCCAAAATCATATAAATCAAACCCAGGGTTTGTTTACATTTTGACTTGATGCACGGATTTGCAGTGCAGATGTGCAGTGTTTGCAGTGCAGACAGCATCAGCTGTCATGACACGCTGCCCGGACACACTGACGCAGTTAGGACAAGGTGGAAGGAAAAAGACATTGCACTGGACACACTGTTTAACTGACCAGTGATCTCTGGGAAATGCAGTGCAAAAACACAGCGGTAATGGCTGATTTCCAACAAAGATAAAAAAACAAAACAAAAAAAAAAACACTGAAATTTCTGTTTACCACTATCATTTCAGGATCATATGGTGCAGTTTGGATTTTCTAAGTCGTTACACAAGTGTTTTCCTAGAGGACTAGTGCTTCTATGTTCAAGTTCCTCCTTCAAAATAATAACAGTAATGGTTTTCTGTACAAAGCAGGTAAGAATGGACATTTAATGGCCAAAACCAATGACCTAAGTGACTTTGAGCATTGCATGATCATAAGCGTCAGTGAAGCTGCTACACCATAATTATCTTAGAAATAACTGCCCTCCTGGGCTTTTTATGTATGACTGTCCAGGGTTTAGACAGAATGGGGCGACAAAGAAAAACTTCTGGTCATTGGCAGTGCTGTAGGCCAAAACAGCTGCTTAATGAAAGAGATCAAAGGAGTGTAAAGTGAGATTAGATGAAACTATTAATCCCTGTGGGTAAATTAAGTTGTTGCTACAGTGTAAGTGACTGGGGGATTTAGCAGGGAAAAAGACAACCACAATACAAGCACACAAATAGGAGATGAAATAAGCAATAAAAACAGCAAAACAAAACAAGAAATAAAACAGAATGTCAACAGTTGTGGTGTAGATAAAATATGTACAGAATGTGCCATTTTGGATATGTGCCATGGACCATGTGTGCAGAAAAACTACAGTGCAAAACACATTCATTATTTATCTGTTCACAATATCATATTTTTAAAACATGGAATAGGAAATGTGGCATATGTGCTGTTTCATGCAGAAATACTGTATGTCCAGAGGAAAACCAGCGTAGCAAATAACTATTCCAGAGGCTTCAAATGGCAGATTTCCCCAGTCTAGTTCCAGTCACTGGCCTCTGGCATTTCATTCATGTTCAGCACATTGTCTGGTGTTGTCCTGGCTCAAACAGCGACCCGCTCTGCACACAGCAAAGTTACATACACTGTCTTTCATCCCATCCGCCACTTGAAACCAATCCAAATCAAATGCTGAAGCAGGGATTTTTCAGCCAAGGGAAGGCAAGGAAGCCAAGTGACGATATCACATTTTATCAATAGTTACTTGTTGTAACTTAAGTTCCGTGATCACAGATTTGGCCTTCTAACACACCTTCCACTTCAACTTCATTATAGTCCCCAAGGAAATTTGGTTGCAGCCAGGCATTAGATCACATTTCATGGAGGCAACAACAACAGTCCAAAAACATAAAAGCATTATATTTAATTAAAAATAAAAAATAAAAAAAGTTGCCTCAGCGTATGCACGCGCACACACAAAAATGCACGCACATGCTCAGCCATTCAGAATGACTCTATTCAGTCCAATTGGTGACCATTTTGAGAGTTGACTGTGTGCATGCACGCTACAGCTTTAAGAAACACTTTGGTGTGTCATATCCTGTGAGTCATGTTAGAGGGTAGCAACAATTGACCTATGTGGTCGTATGGGTCAGAGGGTGTGCTGGTCTCACAAAGGCCTCACCCTTTAAAAACCAGTTTCTACCGGATGCAGTTTTGATCTGAAGCATGTGCATGCTGGAGCAGATATGAGATGGGCATGAAATGTGTGTTATTCTCTGCTGTCTGTTCCTGCTGTTCTGCTTTTTACACTTCTGGTCTATTTTTGCTGGAGCATGGGTGGATGGTATGGGTGGATCTAATACAT
>OMKZ01044187.1:0-13553 GCA_900302535.1 Neoniphon sammara | reverse complement strand
AAAAAAAAAAAAAATAAAAAAAAATAAAAAAATTCAATCAGGAGTCTATTTCTCATACTCTCAATCATTCTGTCACAAGTGGCGTTTCAAATGACGAATACGCCTCCCCTTGGACGGGAAACGCATCGAATGTCAACAACGACACATACCGACCCAGCATGCACTGCTGTTAACATGTTCCCAGCAAGCGTTTGACAGATGGCGGCGTGCGGGAGGCGGCCAAGTTCAACATCACCCCAAACGGGCACAGCATTTTCAGAATATGATATGATGGCACGGTGAAAAAAAAAAAAAAAAAAATCCGCTTCAAACAGCTTTGGAAACTGATATCGGGAAGATTTGGGTTTTATAAAATGATACAGGCAGCAGATGGGAACGATTGCAAAACTTTGATTTACACCAGTAAGAAAAAGAAAAATTGAAATGCACATCCCCGTATTGAAAATGACACGTCTTTTCTCAGGGTGCCAGGCCGCGTTTTTTTGGCAGGAAGTAGACGCCGTCGTGTCGGAGCGAAGGCGGCGGCGTGAAACCGGGATCCGTTGTAAACCAGAAACTAGACTTCCCCGTGTCGCTGTGATAAAGCAGAAAACCAATGAGCTGTCCTCCCTCTAAATGATCTATTGTTCTCTGGATCGAACTTGGCATTGTTTGTCTCAGCTCATACCGGCTACACACACACACACGCACACACACACGCACAAAAACACAGGCAGTGGGTCAATGCGGATAGATTAATCTTCCTCAGACAGTTCAGATGATCATTAATTGTCTCTTGGAGGAAAGGCGTGCTTATCAAAAGCCATTTCGTATTTGCTGCCGCGTGTGTTTTTTGCGCGCGCGCGTGTGTTTGTGTTTACGTGTGTGTGTGTGTGTCATGCGGAGAGGGCTGTTTAGTGCCCATTAGCCTGTAATGAAGGAACGCTGCTCTCACTGGCCCCATGTCTACTTTCTAATGGACCTCTATTATCACAGTTCAAACACACATGCAAACCCCGCCACACACACACACACACACACACACACACACGGGCCTCTGTGGCAGATGAAAGGGCGTCGTGAAGCAGCTGACCCAGCTGGTGTGTGTTGAACAGCCAGGTTTTAGCTCAAGTGGCTCCATAATGGGACGGTTATATACTCGTCTGGAGAGGGAAGGAGCTGCACGTCCCAGAACAAAGCGCCGGCACACAGAATACACCCACTGTGTTCAGTAGGGACCCTTTCAGACTGGCTTTACATGCAGGTGAGCACCACAAGGGTAGAACTGGAGAAAAGGTCCTGTGTAACATTTTTATGTCTTAATAACCTGGCGATATATCTGTATATCTACTGTATATATCCATATCTATCTATCTATCTATGTGTATGTATGTATGTGTGGTGATGTAGTGGCAAATAAGGCATCGTAAAGCAAACATCCACCATTGTAAACCAAACTCACTGATATGTGTTTGCATAAAAGCACTCATTTAAGCTTTTGTCACCTTCATAAAACCCCATCTTGTCAACTTACATCAATTTTACCCCTTTACACCCGGTCATTTTGTGCATCTTGAGCATCTTTTTTATTTGATTTTTTTATTTATTCACATAAAAATGCCGGTGTAAATGCACTCAGGACTCATATAAGTACAGAAATTGATTGCTGGAACAGTTCCAGAGGTGATTTGTGACACATTTGATACAAATGTTGCACATAATAATGTCATGTGTAAATGGAAATGCATCCATCTCTCCAATATGCAAAAATATATACATATATTTATAAAATCAAAACAAAACAGACGCTGCTGGCTATCTGACTGTCAAGTGTTAAAGTCACAATGAAACAGCGTTATGAGAGCATCTTACTTTGATGTGTTTCCTATTGAAACAAAATGTGGGGGCGGGGCCTAATGTGAAGAAGCATCTCTCAAAAGTGTAAGCCAATGGGTGATCAGTTAGGGAGAGAAAAGCAGTTGTGTTTGACGGGACGGGTTTGATTGTTCAAAAATGTGATGTTTTTATTGCTTGAAATTTTTGTTCACGCCTCCTAGTTCCTTGTGACATCACCACAAAAAATACACTGTTTTCCAGGAAGAAGAGTTGATGGGATTTTGATATTAAAAAAAAAATTAAAAAAAAATCAAACTTTAGTAAGTTCTTTAGAATTTACTATCAAATATTCTGTCATGGAAAATTTGCTAAAAGGTGAAAAAGCAATTTTTCATTTCAGTGTGACTTTAAAGTAATAAGGTCAAACCTAATCCAGATGCAGTTCAGATTTAACTTGCATAAAATGGCCAGATGTAAATGGGGCGTCAGAATAATATGAATTCTATGAAATACTATGATTTATGCAGGAGCTAAAAGTAATTTCTGCAGGAAAATAAAGTGGTTAAAATGAATTCAGGGGGGGTTTACCCTCCACTTCAGCTGTTTCTGCAGGAATTTACACGCTGATTCATGTTTACAGCGCTCCACTGCACAGCAGCACTCACTATAATTGTTACACTTTGTGACACTTACTGTGCTAAGAGAAATGTAATAAAAGAACCTGTTTTGTAGGATCGTCAGCATCGATGCAAAGACATCAAAGGTAGACTTGAAAGCCGGGGAGGATTTCTGCCGACATATCACGTACACGGCTGAAAAATCCTTCTCTTCCACAGAACATAAGACTCTTAGTTATTCTACAGGACTGGTTTACCTTTTTGTCTGTTTCGATCAAATAGTCTGAATGTATAGGATGATAATTTGACAGTGCACACACATCTTGATTCACTTTCGAGTTTCCCAATGCATCTCTGCATCTCAGCAAGCCAGACAGCTGCCACATACTGTAATATCTCACTTTCAGTACCTTTTATTCTTTGTTCACCAACACATTCAGCTCTATTTTTGCTGCTGTAATGACCCCATTCCCCCTCAGGGATCAATAACGTTAAGCTCAACGTATCTCATCATATAAGTTCAGTCAGATTTATAATCATTCAGATTCCAGTGGTAGATGTCTTGTGCTCGCAGAGTTCACAGACACATAATTGTGCAGCCTGGCAGAATTTCATCAAAAATAAAAAAAGCAAACATGTTCTGTGCATAAAAATTGAGAGTTTCTCCACTGTGAAAGGATCATATAGATGTTGTGTGGGCAGATTTGCCTTGGAGTTCTTATTCTCACCAAAAGATTTTCTTATTTAGCCATGACCAAAATCTTAATCTGACTTTACCCAAACTGTTTTAGCTGCCAAAACATGTAGGAAAAAAAAATGGAGGAAAGGACATCATGTCACTGCACACCATACGAGTCTAAACTGGTGCCAAGTGTGGAAGCTTTCAGCACAGTTGACATTGTGGTGAGTGGCTTTGCCAGCCCTCCATTTATGCCACAGGGTAATTATAAATTCAGCTAGTTTAAGCGATTAAACCAGCAACTGAATCTGTTGAAAGGTGTGAGAGAGTAAGTTGACAGATTTGACTCTTGACTCCATGAATCTGAAGTGGCTTCACCTTTACAGATTATTGAATTCTGATGAATTCTGAATGTAATAAGGTCAAAATTATGGCAGACTCTGCCTATTTGTTAGTGTATTTAAACTAATGGATCAAACGGGGCTAGGACGGGGCTTTATGTGGCTGATGAACAGAGTCACACTGGATTAAAAAAGAAAAACACACCATTACCACTCCACCATTATGTAAAGTATATTTTGTTATGTAGTAAAATTTCTGTCTTATCAAGTGACATAGGTAAAGTGTAAAGTATATAGTGGGACAGTTTTATGCCTGTCCCATTGACAAATTTGGAATGCTGTTGCTACGACGTAATGCCGTTTCCTTCTTTTATACATTCCTTGCCTTGGTTGTGCCCAACTTTAAACTTTAGACAACAAGGTGACAAGGTGAAAATGGCATGCCCAATTCATGCTATTATCATATAATTTGCTTATTTGTTTATTTATTAGCTATATCCTCAAGCACTCGTCTTCCTGCGGTTCACATAATCCAGTTTGTGGTAGAGGAATGACATTTTCCCACATAATTTGTCCACAACATGTATTCTGCAATCAGAATTTGCGCTCGTTTCGCTAAATTTCACGGACCCATAGCCACGCCCTATACCGCTAAGAAACGGTTTGTGTGGCAGATTCATTGAGCAGATAAAAACTATCACACAGCGTGGAGCTGAACACTTAAACTTAACAGCTTCGCGACTTAGAAACACTGCAGAACTAATTGGGGAAGAGCTCTGACTGTTTTCCGTGCCAAACACACAGCCCTTCAGAGGCGTACGGGACAGGCTGAAACTCTGAAGTGTCTTGGAACAACAAGGATCAGTCAGCTTAACCTGTAATTAACGCAGCGAGAACAACTCACTGTCTCACTGTTAGACGACCAAATAAAGACTTAAGACAAGCACTGCTTCCTTTGTAGTGTGAGGGTGTTGGTGTGCATAGCGTATGCATGTGTATGTGTGTGTTTGTGCATCTTGCAGGCAGAGGAGCACTGTCACGAGTGTGTGTAGTTGTACGCGTTTGTGACCGTGTGTGTCCAGTAGCAAGCTGCCAGCAGCGGACTGCTTGGCGTTCTGATGGTGTGTGCACGACCGTCAATGTGTGTATGTGTGTGTGTGTGTGTGTGTGTGTGTGTGTGTGTGTGTGTGCGTGGCGCGCTGCAGGCAGAGGAGTGCTAACATGAGTGTGTGTGACAGACCTCCCACGCACTGAGCTCTGATCTGGTTTGTTCCGGTTGGCGGCCTCGCGTCGGCATGGCGATGGATGCTGGGCAGGCCGGTCTTGGCTCGCTGAGCGGCAGGGACAGACACTAACGAGACGCCGTGTTAGCGAAGGGATAACAGAGCGCCGGACTGAGTGGCAGTGTGTGTATGTGTGTGTATGTAACAGAGAGAATGAGACTGTGTGTATGTGTGTGTGTGTGTGATAAGCGGGTCATCCATCAGTAGATCAGCACAACAAAATGAAAGTCCACATAGCTCTGTCATCCTCTGCTACATCAATTGCTGACGCTGAAAAAGAAAAAAAAAAACTTTTTAAAAGCCCAATCCGTAATCGAAAAGTAAACAAAATAGACTCACCGAAATGTCATCCTCTAAACCTTGAATGGCTGGTGAGGCAGAAAAACACACACGGCTCCGACTTGGCGAGACACTGGCGGCTTTTTGAAGTGATGGAAACAGCAGGGAAGGGGTCGGACCAATTGGAGAAAATCAATGTAGCTTGCAATCTAGGAGATGATTAGAGGAAAACCATTTCAGAAACAGCACTCCACGCTTAGTGATACGCTATTTTTTTTTCATACTCTGTTGATCCCCAAAGTAGAACTTTGTATCTTTTCTCCGTATTAGCCAGATCATACGATTCAAGTGTGAAAAAGCCAAAAACAAGTAGCTTTGCTTACAGATTTCTCTTACCCTTATTACTCTTGCTCTTGTAAACATTTAGTTGTTGCTTCTCTTCGCCTGTACATCACGTTGTTATCTGATTCTGCTGTCACATACTGATGCATTGGTACTAACAGTATCTCTCCCTGCACCATTAGAGAGGCACAATCAATTTATGACATTGCATGTTCGACTGGGAACTAACCAAGGGATTAGCTAAATCACATTCAACTCAACAGTTTATAAATCAACTGTTTATAAGCCAAATCTGTCTGATATCCTCGTAGCACTGAGCTGCTCTGTGTGTGTGTGTGTGTGCAGTGTCACACGTTTGTTTTCCTTGACTGAGAAGAACATGATGTTTGTGCGACCTTGCGGATTTCTTCCTAATTAGGTAATTGACACAGCAAGCTACACTCTGTGTGTGTGTGTGTGTGTGTGTGTGTGTGTGCCTGCGTCTCTGTGTGTGTGTGCGTGCTTGCTTGTGAAAATCTCATGTTGTGAATGATCATTATCAGGTGGATCAAATAGCGTGAATATGTGTGTGTGTGTGTGTGTGCGCTAACACATTTGAGAGTGTTATTGTTTAGAGGCATCCCTGCATCCTGTGTTATGGCAGAGAGAGAGAGAAAGAGAGAGAGAGAGAGAGAGAGAGAGAGAGAGAGAGGAAACAGGACAGTATAAAGAGAGTGGGAGAGCAATTTCAGCCATAAAGATATCAACAGGGACGGAAGAGAAATGAGTCAAGGGGACGACGGGCAAATTTTATACTTTCCCTTTAAAACAAAGCACAGGACAGTGAGTGATGATATAACTTTGTTTTGTTTTTTTTTTTGTTTTTTTTGGCCCGCAAAAAGTGACCTACACCTCCTAATGTGTCTGCCTTTGTTCAAGCGTTTGATACTAACCCATTGAGATAGATAAAACAACGTTAACCGTGGGAGGAGGGATGGGGCATTAACAGCTCACCCCAGATAGCTGCTAATTTTACACTCATCCTAGCCCACCTAGCTTCCTCTCTGTACTCGTTTGAAGTGCACACTTACCTGAAGAGGAAGCTGTCATCCAGGGCTGGGATTGGAAGAAGAGCCGGACGAACGGACCGGGACAGATAGCACTTCTCTCAAAATACTGGTATGAAATTTATCCCCACCGCTCAGAGGATGGGCCTAGTGTCTGTGGCGATATCACTTATTTTCATATCACAATATTCTTCTATTTTACTGCATAGTATCGTGAAAATAATGCAGCTCAGTTATAAGGAGTGAGTCTTATTTACAAGGACGCTTCTTAGGTAGAAGTTTAAGAAAGACGGCCGCTTGGGACTGTCTAATTACAGTAGGAATCATAGGACACATCAAAGTTAGGTTCCTTTATATGAACATTTTAAGGAAACATCAAATGATTCCTTCACTACCAAGGACTACCAAACTCTTACATGTGGGTGTTGTAATGGCAGGTGGAAGCGTAGCTTAAAGGCAAGTTTGAAATTAAAGTTTATTAAATGTAATTACATGAGACCTTCTTGTATGTTTTAATTTAACATTGTCGATAGGGGATTGATTGTATGAGTTAAGTTGAGTATCTTTTCACTTTTTTTTCTTGGTTGTACCATAACGTAATTGCCTAGCATAGCTGAAATGTCCTACTAAAAATAACTCAACGTTAGCTAGCTAGCTAGCTGTAACATAGCTAATGTTATTTTTCAAGACGCTTGATTACCATGGGAACTGGCAACACTGCACTTTGTTGAAGTCTACATTGGTCGTGACGTTTCTTTCTTAGGTTTCTGAATTCGTGCAACCTTTTGGACAAAAAAAGATTCCCAATAAGGAATGATACTAGCTAGGTGCTGGAAGTGATAGAAGGCTTCCTTGCTAATGAGTCATCGTTTTTATCATTGACAACGATGTCCTGTTTCATCATTGAGAATGGGAGCAATACTTAAAAACATGTAGAGCATCTAGTTAGCCCAAAATAAGATAAAACCAAAAACATTTTTAATTTGTTCAACCACCAAAAAGATATGATGTCCTAAACATGCCTGAATACAACAAGGCTCCAGTTTGTGCAGCCATAAAAAACAAAAAAACAAAAAAACTCGACTGTACCTCCAGCGTTTCTGTCCAAAAAGCCAAGCATGCCGATGTTGTCCAGTTCAAACAGCGCTAAACTGGGTTACTCCCCTCACCACCGCACTGAGGCAGAGCCTGCAGCAGATTGTGTTGTGGACACAAATCATCTGAAGGTTATGAAAGCATTATGTGACAGTGGCATTAATTGGACATGGCATCAACTTCAGCCCAAAATGACAACTTCACTCACAGTAGAAAACTTTGCTGCAGTGGGGAATTAAAACAGGGTTTTGGGAGATGAAGGTTAATGCATCCACCCTTCCTCCACACTGCTTAAAAGTCAAACTACCGCCTGTCAAACTAATCCTTTCATGGTGGGGAGCATGTTTCTGTCACTTTTTGTGAACGGAGCACGTATTTGCATTTGAAGACGTTGTGCTCATTTCACAAAAAGGCCCCAGACAGTTTTATGTGCCTCTGGACATCAGCACGTAACAGTCTGTGCCTGTTCGTTGCATTTCCGCCCTTTGCTAAAGCATTTCTCATGCAACACTTGCATTCAACCACATCCATATCATCTGGCTTTCTGATATCATCGAGCTTGAAGCTGAAGAGCTGCCAAACAGCCCCGCAGCCATCTTTTTTAAAATCCCTCACCTTCCCCTCCGAGGCGCTGCTTCAGGGTTAGTTGACACTTGCCTGAGGAGATAAAATGCTAAACAGCAAGCATGATGTGGTGCTGTAACAGAAACTGGAAGGTAAATAAAAGTATGGTATTTAATATTGAATTTGAAACCTTGAACATTCTCAGGACTTCAGTGTACAATAGTGGGATACCCCCCAAGATGGATGGATGGACAGCGGGAGGAATAGATAGATTGATAAGAGATCTGTAGGAGGAAACTGGGAGGTAAAAGGCCAAGGGAGAAAGAAGAGAAACTATAACAGCGGAACAAAACTACAAAATGCGCAGCAGGGGGGGAAGTAGGGGGAAAAAGAGAGAGAGAGAGGAAGGAAAAAAGTGAGAAAAGAGACAACAGCATCACACATTAGAGGACTACGGAGTAAACAGCCCAGACAGGAAAGGTGAGGAAAGTGAGGTGACGAAGAAATGGCAAAACAAAAGAAATAGCAGAAAAAAATAAAATAAAATAAAAAAAAAGAGAGAGAGAGAGAGAATCGACGGGAGAAGAGACAACAGAGGTGGCAGAAGGCGGAGACGAGGAGATGAAGAGGAAAAGAGGAGCAGAGGAGCTGATCGGGGGAGAGGGGAGAGAAGACGCGACGATGAGTGAAAGGGAGGGGAAAGAGAAGAAAGAAAAGAAGCAGAGAAGAGAAGAGTTTCCTGCAGTAGAGAGGCAGACTGCAGCAGAGCAGAGCACCAAGAAATGTTTCGCTCCCTGCCTTTAACCGCACACAGCCATGAGATATATTAGCTTGTAAAAATTACTCCGATTTCTCTTTCTTTCTCTCTGGGTGTGTGTGTGCATGTGTGTGTGTGTCAGCTCTCATGCACCAGGGAATACATGAGGGATTTTGTGTGTGTATGTGTGTGTTTGTGTTTGTATGTCTGTTGATGTATTATTAGGTTTGTCGATGTATTATTATGTTTTAGTGTGCGTGCATGTTGGAGCATGCGTACGTGTGTGTGTGTGTGTGTGTGTGTGTGTCCGGAGGCCGAGGTGATTTACAGAGCCTCTCCGAGAACAGCCTCTCCCACTTGGTTTGATCAGCTGCTAATTGAATCGGAGAGAATAATGAGAGGGTCAGAGTGATTGTTCATTGTTTTAAGGCCATCTGGCGCCTCGCCTGGGGGCGCAGAACACACACACACACACACACACACACACTCTCACAGACCCACACAAACACACACACACAGACACAGATGCGTCGCGCGTATACGTGCCCCCAGACATACACAGGCACCCAGGCATGCAGAAAGTCTCGCATGCCGGCAGCGAACGCAGCGCAGACACATGCAGGCAAACAGAGGAGCGGGAGATGGAGAGGGAGGAACGGGCGGGGCACAAAGTGCAATTTGAAGGAGACGGATGAATCCATAAAGAACGAGAGAGCGCCGAGCGGGACAGGATAAAACAGATGGGGCGGTGCAGTAGGTCACCAGATAAAAGTCCACATCGGTTCTTGATTTTATCCTCTTGGACCTCACAGTGCTGCACTGACACAAGCCATTTACCGTCATGGCATACAGCATCTGCCTTTGCGCTTGAATATGTGTGTCTGTGCTTGAGTGTGTGTGTATTCTTAAACTTCTAATCTTGTGAGAGCTTTGAGGTTTCCTTCCAGGAGTTATTTTGTGATGTAGTGATGTAATTTGCTCCCTCGCTGTGCCCGTTTTGCCTCAAACTGTCTCATGTACTTCTGCTTAAAGATTTCCCACAAGGAATGAACCAGTATATGGGACATATATCAGTATCAACTGATATCTGCTTTAAAAAGCAATATATGTATCGATCCCTAGTTACTTATAATGGCGATATTTGACATTTGCATCTGTTCTACTGTTCTTAGAAAAAAGAAAAATCAGCTGTTATGGGTGGGACTATATGGGATATCGGTATCAGCCTCAAAAAAACATGTCTCCATGTTTTCCCAGAATGCCTTTTGACAAACCCTAGAGAACATGTTGCATTGAGGCATGGGTTATACATGGTTATAGATGGGAAGAGCAGTCAAGAAAAAGTGCAAATCACACCCCACTACGCGAAACACAACATGCCTTGCAGTCGCATTGCATTCTGGTCTGTTGAGGCTTCTGTCAGTGGAGAAGTCGGCATTTCAAGTATCTCTACCTATTTTTTCCTTGTGATTGAGTGTTAATACAAAATGGTTAGCCTAGAAATGAGCTATTTATTTGTGTGACTCTCCGGAATTCACATAATAGATATCTACAGTGTCATTTTGATCAGTCAAAATGACAGTTACAGGTATCTGTAATTCAGTTTTGACTAGTCAAAATAATAGTTTCAGATGTTTCAAACAAATAAATATGACCAGTCAGAATTGTTGTGCATGACGTTCCCGTTCCCGGTCCAGCAAAGCATGTGATCATTGGAGAAACAGAATAATCAAACTAAACAGTGTAGGTAAAATAGTTATAAAATACCATAAAGTTGGAAAGGCTTATCATCAAGGCATTTGTGGGGAACAAGAGCTTCGTTTGCTAGAGAGCCGTTGTACAAGTCTGCAGCGAATTACAGATTTATTATCTGCACACACGTAGGAAGTAGGAAGTAATGTGGACCGCCAGCCGCTCCCACCTCTCGCTTGCCGTACTTCTTACATTATTACAGATATCTGCGACGTCATTTTGCCCAGTCAAAAGTATAATTCAAGATATCTGTCATTACAGTTTGACCAGGCAGAATGTGAGTAAGAGATATCCACAATTTGTCATATGTCTAGTCAGGATATCTGTAACTTGATTATAGATAAATTAAATTATGGCTAGTCGACATTCCAGTTTGAGATATCTGGTCAAACTTTGATTTAAGATATCTTAAAAGGACAATGCAGATATTTTGAATTGTGGGGAATTAAAGATCTCTTGAATTAGATTCATGGCCAGTCAGACTGACGTTGTCGACATCTCAAACAGGAATTATGACTCGTCGTATTTCAAATAGAAAATATCTACGAGATGAATTACAGATATCTGCAACTGAATTGGAAATATCTATAATTAAAAAACACATGAATGACAAAGGCAGTTTGACAGACATGTAAGATATGTCTAAATGTAATTACAGATAGAAGTAAAAGTTATTTTTGACCAGTTATAATATAATTACAGCTATCTATAATGAATAGCCAGCCTGACATACAAGCCCTTTCTCTTTGAATCTGATGCCAAATTTGACATTTATTGTTGCTGTTTTAGATGGCTGGAAAACTTCCTGCTATCGAAATCCATTCTAGCTTGGAAATATCTCACCATGACACCACATTATCCACACTTGGCCAGTTATCGGTAATAATAAAAATATGCCACCACACCAACCAAATGGAAATGCAACATCAGTGGCTGTTAACAGTGTTTAAGAATTTTAGGGTGGACTTTTCCTTTAAGCTTAGGGATTGAACGTCGTCTCTGGAGTGTCCTCACCTGTATTGTAAAACAAAAGAGTGTGTGTGTGTGTGTGTGTGTGTGTGTGTGGGTGTGTGGGTTGGTGCATGGGTGGGTGTATGTCACCATGAGCTACGTTTTCTTTGAACTGCGGTGTGTGTGTGCAGTGACCCTCGCGGTCCCTCGACGCCGCGTTAAAGAGTTCAGCATCATCAATCACAGATCACTGCACTGCAGATCTGGACTTGCAAGCATCTGTGCATATGTGTGTGTGTGTGTGTGTGTACATGTGTATGTGTGTGTACGATGTGTAAGAATGAGAGAGAGAGAGAGCGAGGGGGAGAGAGAGAGCGATACAGATGCTCATGAGGTTAATGGAGTGACAGGCTACTTCTCTCATTAGGATTAATGGAGGCGCTCTGTCAGTGGGTTCACACACACACACACACACACAAAAGCAAGCCAATTACGAGAACCAGAGAACGTGGGTGGGACAGGCAGTGTGATTTGAAGAAGACAAGGACAATATGAAGAGACACGAGTCTGAGCAGAGACGGACAGAAATGAGGATGAGAAGAGACAGCAGCGGAGGACGAGATGAAGACGAGCAGAAAGACAGACTGGAATAAGAGAATATTCAAAGACTCATTTGAGACTTCCCCAGATGGCTTTTAAATCTGCCAGTATGAATTGGAATGCTGTCAGGATGGGTCGTAAATTTTGCCCTCCTTACTATTAACTCTGCACACACATACACTGCATTTCCTTGGCCACTAAGGGCCTTTTGATAAAAAAATAAAAATGGATATCAGTCAATCAGTGTCGTCCACCTCAGGTGGAACCTCCAACTCATAACGAGTATCATACAGTTTATATGATCACATATTTACTATAACTGATCAACTGGACAGTGGCTGTTTATTGGAGGCCCATGACCTGACCTTATGATGTAACAATTTAATAGGATTCTGCACAAGAGTACATGGATGTGCTTCTTCTTCTTCTTCTTTTTTTTTCTTTTTCTTCTTCTTCTTCTTCTTCTTCTTCTTCCTCTTCTTCTTCTTCTTCTTCTTCTTCTTCTTCTTCTTCTTCTTCTGGGTTTCAGTGGAAAGTTTTATTGTCCCTCATGGTTTATATGCCGTTTAAAGGCTTTTCTCCCATGGCACGTATAAAGTTATAGTGGGAAACGCTGAAAACATGCATTTTTGTTTTTTGTAAGAAAAATGGTCTCAACTGTTGGAAACTGGAATGCAAAAATAGCAGAGGGCACCCACCCTGCTGAGGTGTCACTGAATTTGTACAAGCTGCCACGAAGAGGGGTGAAATGAGAATTTCCCTACAAAGTATCACAAAACCAAAATTGACATAAATTCTTTTTTCTTTTCTTTTAGATATGGAAAAGTTTTTCAACTTGCGGCATGAAATAAAACAACTACGGATGTGCAACGGAACGCCAATGCAAGTAGTCTAAAATCAGGATTTTTTTTTTTTTTTTTAAGAAACAGGTCCCACTTAAATCTATGAGGTCTAACTAATATGGTTATGGGAAAAAATGTGCAGTGATAGCCATTCAAAAGCCTTTATCAAATATGCCAATAAGCAAATATATTTGAAATGGACTTGGATGCAACATCATAACACAGACTATATATCAAGACCTTATTATATTCTGAGTAAGACAAGGAGTGAATTAAATAAACTGTTAATGGTGGCCTCGAAAAGAACATACTTACACAAAATAGTTAGATAAGATAAACTAGGTAAGTTCAACAGGTAAGTCTGTGTGTGATGGAGCTTTGGGCAGAGCTTGCATCATCATGGGGCATGATATGGGGCAATTTTAGCAAGACTTGACATTGTGTGTGTGTGTGTGTGTGTGTGTGTTTTAGTAGAATGGGTAATATGAAAATATACTTTATTTATGAGCAGAGTGTGCACAAGAGTGATCCAGCTTGTTTTTGTTGGCTTCTTCTCTTTCTTTGCTTCTCCCTCTTACTCTGCCTTGCTC
>OMKZ01044175.1:0-11171 GCA_900302535.1 Neoniphon sammara | reverse complement strand
TCAATACAAAAAGCCTCTCTAAGGCAGGATCCGTTCTATCAAACGATCTCCTCTGGCTTTCAGAGGTGGGGAGAGTCAGGTTGTGTCCTCTGAACATGAATAACACCAAAGTCTCAGTTGTGATGATTGGGTCATCAAGGTATCTGAGCTGGAAGCCAGCCATCGGTATCACTGTGTGATGACGGATATGAAAGTTTCTTCCTTGTTGTTCTGGAAGCAGGTCACATAGTGATGCTTGCATGAGAAATTCTCAGGTTGTGTTTCTCATTTATTGGACTGCTGTGACCCATGGGAAAGGGAAGGGTGTGAGTGTGTCTGTGTGTTGTTGCTGGTAGTCTGGATGAAGTAGTTGTTATTTGTTTTCAAGGATCTAGTCAGAACTTCCTGCCTCCAAGGAACAGTCCACTCACGAATTTACATGCAGGCACACGCACATACAGTATATACACACACACACACACACTGACAGACAGATAGCATCAGGTGTTTGATATTCCTGGAATAGGGGTGTCTGGGTACTTTTTGCGTGCATACGTCATCCGATCACAGCACAGTGCCACTGTCTTACTCTGAGGAACTGATAGTACCTCTCATCCAAATGGCTCAATGTGCAATTGGTCTTGACATTGTGTGTTGCATGTGTGGGTGGATTTGTGTGTCTGCATGAGCGCCATTTCCTCTTTGTCTAATTGTCTCTCTTTTCTTTCTGTCTAGTTTCGTGAAGTTGTATTATGTCCACCTGCTAAATCTGGTACAATTGCCAGATTATTTTTTGTGTTGTTTTGTTTCTGTTTTCTGTGCGCTACCCTGTAGAAATCCACTGCACAAACAGAGTAGACCCTCTGTCACTCTACTGGTGCTCTGTGGTTTTGAAAGCATTGTCAGTAAAGTCCCTCCGTGTGGTGAGTCAGAGCATACAGCCTGATACTAGTGGCCTCTTCTCTGCATGGGAAATCAGTTTTTCACTTCTTTTCACTGTCTTCACGGTGAGCTGAATCCATTTCGCCTCCTTTTCAGTGTAATAAAAGTCAACCAGCAGCAGTTTTTCATCAAAAAAGTTATATACTGTAAATGAGGACATTTGTGACAGTCAGAATCAAGGTTATTGAGTGTAAAGGCACTGTCAGACTATCACTGAAGCATGTGAGAATTTGCTTCACTTCTCATTCACTTCCATTGAAAACTATGTGAAAGGTGAGTCAAAAGACATAGTTTCTGGTTTGTAAAGCAATGCTGCCCCTCCACATTCACACAGAGATCATGTGTGGTGAATTCTGACTTTTGAAATTGCACACACGGTCAAGAGAAATCTTGCTGTGGACATGTTGACCTCAAAGAAAATCCAAAATGGAGCAGTCTAATCATAACACTGTACATCATCCAATTTTATACTCTGCAGCTCTAGCAGCAGAAAAAAATGGGGTTGGCTATATGGTATATTTGCTTTGGGTATATGATGTTTTGAAGCTGTCCTTAGATGTAGTAGCTAACTAGCATGGTCGTAGCTAAGAGTTAACTCGGTACCAAGTCCTAGCTTTTTAGCAATTACTGAGCTTACATTTTGCAAATGCCCACGCTGTCATAATATCTTTAATAAAGGCACAGAGGGGTGGCACTGTGGCTTAGTGATTAGCACTTTAACCTCACAGCAAGAAGGTCCTGGGTTTGAATCTCAGCCCTGGTCCTTTCTGTGTGGAGTTTGCATGGTCTCCTGATGTTTGCACGAGTTTCCTCTCACAGGCTAAAGATGCAGGTCAGGTGAACTGGAGACTCTAAATGGACCATAGGTGTATGTGAGTGTGTTTTTGTGATGGACTGGCGAAGAGCATTCATTAGGTGACATTAGATGTGAGCAAATCTTAGACATTAGAGAGGTTTTTATTTCTGCTCTCTTCCTTTGTTTTTGGAAGTCATAAGTAAACAATATTTTGTTCGTGTTTTCCTTCCATAATTGGACATCAAAACAGGGGTGGGTCATAATACAAAGAGAGACTGTTTCACAGAGTGCAAAAATATGCTTCTTTGCGCATAATGTTGAGACATTGCAAAGTCTGGAATTTTCAAGATGAATAAATTCCAGCCAACAGGACAAAACCATAGTTTCTTAGGAAAAGTTGAAAATGAGATGGATATCCAAAAATACACCACTCTGCCATGTTTCCACTTGTATGAATTTGATGTTTTGATTCTACTGATTGAAGTTTTGATTCTACTGGCAGGACCTTAGAATGGATGTGTCGGTCCGTCCATCCATCCATCTGCCTGTCCAGTCTCCAGCACTGTCCAACTGTCCAACACTTTACTCCAATTCATATCTCAAAATGTGCTGGGGTGGATTACCATGAAATATGGTGAGCATATTAATGCTCCCTAGAGGATGAGCCCTCTCTATATTGGTGACTTAATGACCTGTCCTGTGGCACCACCCTCACGCCAAAATGTCAGCTTTGCACATGAGATATCACTCAATCTAATTAGCAGATTGACATATTTGTGTGCATTCATACTCCTTAAAGGAAGATTCCTCTTGATTTTGATGACTCCATCACCTTTCCTCGAATGCAACCTTCAGGCCAAAATGTCAAATTTGAAATCTCAAAGTCTAGTGGACATATTGCCTCAAAATTTAGAAAGCACATTCATGCTACCCAGAGGATGAACCCTGTCATATTTGGTGACCTTGTGAACTTTCCTCTAGCAGAACCGTCAGATCTAACTTGCAAATTAGATATCTTAAAATCTACTGGGCAGAGTGCCATGACATTTGGTGCGCCTATCCATGCTCTTGAAACCAGGATGAACCCTGTCATCTTTGGTGACCTCATGAACTCATGAACATGAGTGCCCATGAGAGTTACATCATAAGAGGGCTGGGGGTAGGGATTGTTTAGACATCTGTGGTGGTATTGTTGGTTTATTTTTTTTATGTATGCTTACTGACACGGGATGAAGTAACCACTAAAAGTGTGCTGTTTTTTCAGGAAGTAAATTTAATTGTATTTTTCTATTAAAAAATGCAAGAAATTTTAAATTTAATGCATTTCTGGGCATTTATTGTTAAATATTTGTATGATACAGAGAATTAGCTGTCAGTTTTATTTTATTGTAACTTTAAGGAGAGTAGGCATGTACTCCACCCAGTGATACTGAGTTGGTTATTTTGCCATTAATAAAGCAGTGGGAAGGCTTAGCAGGATGGAGAACAGGAGAGAAAGGGGAAAGGAGGTTCTGGTGGGGTTTAAGCCTTGGCCTGCACTGGCACATGTGGTTCCAGAGGCAGGAGAAAACAGCAGAGAAGCAGAAGAAAACTGAAGAGACTGAAGAGAGCATGAAACAGGATCATGGATAATACCAGCCACTTCTGCCAGGTTATTAGCAAAATCTTTTCACACATGTAAATAGCATTATGCTCGCTTGGGGCTGGTGTAAAAGCTACCTGGAACAGGTAAACAACAACAAAAACAGTTCACTTCACCCAGAAATGTAGGGCTTAGAGGCATACTTCACTTTTATGTAACATTTTAACATAGATTCTGTAGATATCTAACCTTACCTACCAGAAAACATCAGCATCCAGGATTTTTTTCTCACAAATATCTTAACTGCTAAATGCAACCTGGCAAAATTACATATAGAAATCTCAGTTTTGTCAACAAAATAACTTTGAATACTTAGATTTAGAAAATGGATTTTCTAGAGGTCATTCCCTTACACCAAAACAGCTTAAACTAAACAGTCTTAATTGAATGGAAATAGCCATCCATTTTGAAGGGACCAGCTGCCCTAACTTACTGTGCAGGGGAACTTACCGTCCAGTGCGTCATTTTTATTTATTCCTTTTAATAAATCTAAAGGTTGTAAGCAATAAAATATCAGATGTTTTTTTAATGCATAAATTTGGGATTATGTTTACCACAGTGCAAGTTTTTCCTCTCGGCAGCCCCGCACTGAGCAAAAGCTTCCCCACCCATCATTGTTTGAAAATCACCACAAAATGTATCACCTTGATAAATTTCACAAATGGATGCCAGATGAAATATTATCAAGGGAAGGGGGGTTAAATTAATTTCATGTATATGAAAAGTACAGACAAACATATGCCCACAAAACAATAAGCCTATACATGGAGAGTTTTCTATAATATGGGTTTCTCTAAGCACATAACTATGGATTTTCAAAATATCTTGGACAGCTGGGTTTGGGGGTTTATTTTAGGGGTATTTGAAATGTTATGCAGTATATTAACGTCAATAAATCATGTTAGTTTTGAGACATTAGCATAATTGCTGTAAATAAATGAGACCTTATCCGAGAAGACTGACAACCTCTGAAACTGAGTTTTACACCACTTGACACCAGGGTGGATGTTGCAGGAAATTGGCTGCATTGCTGTATGACACAATGGAAGACTGCTTTATGGCACAAAACAGGAAAATCACCTAC
This sequence comes from Neoniphon sammara, assembly GCA_900302535.1. NCBI lineage: Eukaryota > Metazoa > Chordata > Actinopteri > Holocentriformes > Holocentridae > Neoniphon > Neoniphon sammara. The sequence goes on along the minus strand of OMKZ01044175.1, from coordinate 6,728 downwards.
AACATCTTCAGTCGTTTTTGCAAAGCAACAGAGAAAACTGTGACCAAAGATGCAAATGAAACAATTAGAAAGAGGGATAAATTTGTTAATGGGTGTTAATGGGAAATGCCATGAGAAATATAATAAATACAGTTTTCATTTTAGAAACAGCAGGACTAACAATAGCATTGGGGCAAGATAGAGTCTATCAACTGTCTTGACCGTGCTCTCATTTTTAAAAATTTTATTTTATTTTATTTTACGATAGTCACACCATGGTATGACAGTTAACTTGAAAACTGTACACTGGTGTTTGTGAATGCTACATGGCATGCTACATCTTTAAATTTGTCATTTCTTACAGCGCTTCAGAGCAGAGAGGAGGGGGAGGTGTGGATGTTTCTAAATATGACTCCTGTGGGTTAAAAAGACCAACTGTCACTGGAACAGATCTGTAAATCTGACAAAAGCGTAGACAGAGACAAAGAGAGAAAGAGAGAGATGGGGACATAGAGGGAGGAAAGGTGTACAGAAGGAGGCAGGGGGAAAGAAGGTGTGAGAAAGAGTGGATGTGGACAGAGCAGAAAGAAATCATTATTGAACATGATACTGTAAACAGAGAAGAAGAGTGAGCAAAAAGAAAGAACAAGTTGAAGAGAAAGTGGTCTGCTGACAAAACAGATGGAGGGAGGCATTGTGTTGCTTTTGTCTTTCAGGGGAAGTTTTGAGTCTTTGAGCCCACCTGCTCTTCCTCTGTTGCCCACTCGTTTCCGCTGAGAGCGCCACTCAGTTGCGCCCCACACACACACACACACACACACACACACACACACACACACACACACACAAACCTCAGTGTTAACTATTTCATGTTCTCTGCATCACTGCCCTTGACAGGAGGGGATGTTCACATCATCACTGAGGCAGAAAAGCACTAGCTCGCATATTAAATATGCCTCTGTGTGTGTGTGTGTGCACACGCGCATATTGGATTGCGTTTGATCTCAGTATTATGTGTGATGGTAAAAGAATATCACTGAATTTTCAAATAAAAATTCATAATTCACGGAAATATTTTTTTGAATAAAACCTATAGCCTGTTTATGAGAGCTTTTATGTTTACTTTTCTGAGTTGGTATCTGGCAGCTCATTCCTAGGAATCTTGTATTTTTCCAAAAGTTCCAGATACCTGAGTAGGAGGTTAATAACACAGAGGTATCTGGAAAATGGCAACCTCATATCAGTTGCACCACAGTGTCAAAGGTAAATAAACCTCAATTAATGCTACTTTTATCATCCATTCTTTCTTTAACCACAAGCTAACTAGCTAACTCTGCCTATCATAAAACTGAACATAATTTTTGTTAAATTAAGGATTTAACACTGTTACCTTTTTGATAAAGACTTGAGAATGGCCTATTCAACTTTCCAACTGACATGAACACAAGTCATAGCGATGGGAAACTTTCCTACTTCCTGTTTCCTTCCCATATGACGTGAATGTGGCATTAGCATGAGCAGTAGTCACCATAACTGAGCAAACAAAGAACAGCTAGCCATCAACAGAAACTCAGACTTCAGCAGAAAATCCAAGAAAAAAAAAGATGCCATAGTACAGGACACACTTTTTGAAGAGCGTTCACTAGGAAGTGCAGTGCAAAAACACCAAAGCAGAAAAAAAAAGACAGGAACTCTAGGATTACCATGTAAATTTAATGTCACTGTTATTTGATTTGATTGTGATCACAAATTAAATGTTTATTGTATTTAAAATATGAAAGACTTTATTTCCTAAAGAATTGCCAAAATATTGCCAAAATACCTCCTTGCACTTTACCTCTTGTTACATGTATTTGTTACATCCAGACTTCATACCTGCCTAGCTTCAGCATTTAAATTGTGTGGAAGTGAAATCAAAGAATTACTTGAAATTTTTTAGCGGCAGAGCCAAGTGATGCATAATCACGATCAATAATGGTAGTGTGTGAGATTGCAGGAAAAGAGAAATATTGATAGAATGACATTTTCAGTTGCATGTACATTGCTCTCATATTCATCTGTAAGCTAATAATAAGTTAATCATGTGCATGTGCATATGACAGAAATAAGCCCACACTCATGATGCTTAAGCATGTTTTAATTCACCCAGATGTTTCGGCTATGCCCTCTTCAGTGTACAACATTTCAGTTCTGAGCGTATTTAACAGGTATGTTGATGGCAAGATTAGAGGCAGCTGTGTCCCACTGGAAAACTGTCAGATCAGGTCGAGTTCCTCAACTTGTAACAGAAGCACAAAATTCCAGTGGAAAATTTGAATATTATGGGAAAAGAACGCTGACAGCCCAGGGGAAAAACACATTGAAGCCAAGCAAATACATAAAAATAAGAAAACAACATGTTGTTCTATGATATACAAATTTTATCATGTAAGGATAACCTATCATCCAAGCATCATTGGCATTAACTGATGACAGGATACCATTACAATTGGGATTATGTATTTGGGTGATCTAAAAGATTTTGAGATTTCTATGAGGCTATTATAAGAACACAGATAAGTTCCTCATTCTAGTTTACTGGAGTCATAGCCTTAAGTTTATGAATCCAAAATGATTCCCATTACATCAAATCCTATCCTAAATCCCCCCTCTGCATGACACTTTAACTTCCACCATTCCTATACGGTTGAATTTGCAGATACTGTGGCTTGTTATAACCTTCTGTTTTGCCCTAATGGGAGGTTATATCAACATGATGAACTGCTGACTTGTGTTCACTAATTGTTAATTTTGTCAGACAGAGGGTTTTTCCCACATATATTTTCAGACAAGAACACCTTAATGCATAAACCACATTTTTGTAGAACAAATAGTACAGGATTTAATGCCACGCCACTTGTTTGTTTCAGGGGTTAGGAAATATTTGCAGCATGCCGAATCCTCACAGACAGCACAGTTTCTGTGCGGGTAACAACCTGGGAGATAACTTTGTTTATTTTCTTTGATAACATCTGATCTTTTCAGTATGTCAGATAAATTGCGCACTCGCTTAGATGTGAACAGGTTCAGACTGGTGGAATTCAGTGATTCATTGCAGGACAGCATGTGCCAGTTTTTACAAATGATTGATATGAATACTAAAGCCTGAGGTATTACAAATATATGGGCGAGGAGTGAAAAATCTTCCATTGTATTGTAGTCAGTGTGGCAAAAAAACAGGCTCACTATACCCAGCTTGGAAGTGGTGTACTGTGCCTTTAAATGTAAAAATACACCCAATTGAGACAGCATGGATTTACCCTGTTTTCTCAAATGAAATTTTAGTGGCGGTGTCTGGTAATGGACACTGAGGGGAAATCTCTGCATGAAGGCAATGACAGATTATAACCAGAGACCTTTTATAGGAATGAGACTGCGCACTCTGGCGCCATCTTTGAACCGCCATCGGGCAGCAGGATCCCGACCAACAAGACCAGAACCCTGTGTCTTTGAATGGGGAGCTGCCTGAATCTACCGTTCTGCTGTATGTGTTGTCATTTGATTTCCATATTTAGGAACACTGTCAAACTGTAAACAACACAGTCATAAACTGTGTTGTGAAGGACATTAATGCCACAGAAAAATGATATTTTTAACTCACCGAGGCTTGTGCGCATGCGCTATCTACACAGCAACATTACGTGTGGCAGCCTATGTCGTTGCCATGGTAAGTGTAAGCACTCATTTCAGGCACAAAGTCCAGCCATAACAATAGTTTTATAAACATATACATTTACAGTTTTACCTGTATTGATTCAGTGGTGTCGAGCAGTCTAACCGTTGTCTTCTCTGGACTAGCGCTGTTGTCCGTTAGCACTGTCGTAAATATCAAAGTTGTTCAGCTATGCAAAATCTGAATGTGTGATTGGCTGATAGTGTGCCTTACGTTGGCGTGCCGCTATTTTTAGCGTTTCCAAATTCCCCATTGTAAAGTGGCGGAGTGCACCATCTTCTTATACTCTAAAGGTCTTTGTTATAACTGAAGACATTTACAATTGTTTCCTAATATCATCAAGTGATCTTTCCATCCACAGAAAGCTAGACTCACCAGCAATGGCTAAACTATTTTACCACATCCATCCAACCACTAACGCTGTACTCGGAAGTCAGAAAAAAGCAATCTCAAAGTTGGGAATGTGCGATAAAACAGCCATTTAACTCGGAATTCTGGGTCGGAATCTCAGGCAAGATCGACTTACAAGAGACATCACAGCAGTATGGCGGCACACATCGTGAACGGTTAACAAAAACCTGTTTGCATCAAATTTTCATGATAAAACTTTATTTGACTGTGCATAGTTTTGACAGTCAGCAGTGTTGAAACATCTTTGCCACTGATTTTTGTTCAACATTTCTACATAGAAGTCGCTAGAAAGCCGTATGCTAGCTGCTAGCTTACTTCAGTGCCAGTGTCAATGTGCACATCCATGTTATTTTTTTCCGGGCTTTTCACAGTAACGTATTTACACTGGAACTCAGAAATACTGACATGGAACTTTCCGACATCCAAGTATGAAGAATGAAGAACAAGTATGAAGAAGTGAAGAAATGACTTTACTGAAAAAGTTTTCTCTGTTTAGCACATGGCATGATGCAGTGCTATTATTTCATTAGTCCAAGTAAATTCTAAATATATCCTGTAGTTAAGGACGAGTTAAGTAACAGATTGTGCTTTGAACATTTAGCTGAAAGGCAGTTCCACTTCCTCTCCTCCTCTTCCTCTTGCAGTCCACCCCTCCTCTCTTCCTCCTGCAGTCCCTCTGCCCTCTGGCTGAGTCAAGCGATCAGCTGACTGGAGCTTTCCTGGACAGGTCATGCTACTGAAACCACAGTCCTGCTCTGCTTTGTCTCTTCTCTTCTCTTCTCTTCTCCATATCCTCTAATTCCATCTGTAAATTCCTTTATAGCACTTCTTCAGTTTTTTTTTTTTTTTACCACCCACATTTACTCCTCTGCTCCTCCTCCTCCTATTCTTCCTTTCATATTCATCTTCACAGCTTTGGCAGCTGAGCGGGTATCAGAGCTCAGTAACTCTCTCTCTCTCTCGCTCTCTCTCTCTCACACACACACACACACACACACACACATGCAAACATATATCAGTTGTAATGTATGAAGTATATGTGTATGTGTGGGTCCTTTGGGTCCATAGACATGATGCCTCCCAGCTGTTTTGCACCAGATTTGCACGAACACACACACACACACACACACACACACACATTCAACATGAAGATAGCACTCTCGCTCAGTACATGTAGTTAGGAAACTGTTCTTTAGTTATGAACATGAGCTTGATTTATTTCATTCATTCTTTATGTTCAGGAAAGATCCCTTGCGGCAGTGTAAACAAATCAGGCTTCCAGTGTTGGAAATGTTTCAAAATGATTGTTGTCGTAAGCTGATTTTTTATAGGGTTCTGTCATACTGAATAGTTTACAGTGCAAATTAATTTGAAGCAGGGTTTCCGTGGGGCATGGGATCAGTAACTGAGTATTCACCAAATGTAATTTTTACTTTCCTTTGTGTTTACATTAAGTTCACAAAATTAAACTTTAAGATCACTGAATCTGAAGTAAGTTTGAAATATTGATCATGGGGAAAAAAACTCATATTACATTTGTAAAGGTCATGGAAATTCATCACTTTAGTCATGGAAAATCATGGAAAAGGCAGGTAATTTTACATTTGGTATAGAGCAGAAACCGTGTTAAAGGGTCTGCATCTAAGTTCTTCAATGCTGACCTTTATAGTTCAGCAATAAAATAGTAACAACAAATAAAAATCAGATTGCAGGCTAAGACTGTTGCAGTGGTAAGCAAGATAAACCGCTATGGTTAGCATTTTTATTTGTTTGTTTGTTTGTTTGTTTGCCAGAGTTCTTGATATTTTTAGCAAAGCAGTTATACGTTTGCTACTGAGTTGAGTATAATGACACAGGTAGCAAATTAAGGGAAACTCATGCCAGACTCCATTCAAAAATCTTTCAGTTTTATGCTCATTGTTGCTTATTAGCAAAATAACATGCCTCAGAAAATATAACTCATGATTTTTTATGTGTTTGAATTTATTTCTTCAGTTCTGCAATCATATTACCCACTGAACTTCATTTATTGTTTATACATTTTCTATTTTTGGATTAAATGAAGCATACAAAACAACGAAACAACAAAACAAAGCCTTGGTCAGCTCCATGTGTTTTTGAATGCAGAAATCTCTGGAGTGATTGCATGGTGAGTTTCTTGATTTATTTCACTCACTGTGGTTCAGTAACCCCTGTTGATCATTACCACTCATATTATTATGCTTCAGGTAAGCAAAAATAAAACATACGCTTCCGATCTCACACCTTTGCTGATCCAGGATGGTGTGGTTGTTCTGGCTAAAATAAAGATCAACCTCTCTCTTACTCCCACTCACATACTCTCACGCTCACACACACACACACACACACACACACACACACACACAAACCCAGCTGACATCCGTCCGAAGCCATGGCTCATATTGTCGTGATAATTAATCTGATTGGCTGTTTGTTGTGTTTGGCAGAGAGAGGAAGTTTTCAGAAAGGCAAGAGCACTTTCCACAGGCCCCTCCCCTTCCTGTTTCTCGTGCATGTATGCACGCACACACGTCACACGCACACACACACACACACACACACACACACACACACACACACACACACACACACACATCTCCACCCT
>OMKZ01044167.1:12500-13576 GCA_900302535.1 Neoniphon sammara | reverse complement strand
CTCTCACATGTGCATTATGGGACAAGATGGCATGCACTCCCAGCCCTGTTCACTTCTCCTATCATGGCGTTTGGTGCTAAAAGACGGAATGTAGCACACAACCACACACACACACACACGCCCACTCACCCACCTACACACACACATACACACAGAAATGCATGCAAAAGCACAAGACATGCACAAGCACATACACAATAGATACAGACAGCCTAAAACAAATCACACACATGCACACAGACACAAGCAGGCACACACACACATAGTCTGAGACAGTTTAAATCAGACCGCGTACACACACACACACACACACACACACACACACACACACTGTAACAGGCTAACTGACTCAGACAGCCTGTGTAACAGCCTGCCTGCTCCCAGCCAAAGCCCATCTCGCCCAAGCCGCTCGCTCACCTCTAAATGAGAGCTGTCAAGCGGAGCCATAGTGACGCCCGCCACCTCTAATTGGCAGTGCATTAACAATCAAATCACGCTAATTAGCCAGAGCATGGCAACGAGGAATAATACTCTTGCTGTGTGTGTGTGAGTGCGGCGGCACATGGCTACCCTGTTGCCGACGTCCTATTTGCATATTCTCATTTCCAAGGAACAATAGCGGCAAATTATAAAAAGCAGAAGAGGAGGAGAAGAAGAAGAAGAGATCTAACAGAGAGAGAGAGAGAGAGAGAGAGAGAGAGAGAGGGAGCTCAGCTGTAAGATTATCACAACCAAGGTCGGCGATCAGATCACTTTCAATTCAATTTTAAACTCCAGAATGGCAGTTCTTTGCTTTCTGTGACAACTTTTTATTTCAAATCCAAGACAAAAACAAAACAAAACAAAAAAAAAAACTGTCAATACACTAATACACTGCAAAAAAATTCTATCTCAGGAAATCATTTAGTCTCATATTCAGTCTTAAAAATCTTTAAAATCTGCCACTGGAATGAAATAATCCCACTTGTTTCATTTGTTTATTTTTTTATTTTTATTTTTTTTAGGGGGGGTATAAATATGTTGATAAATATGTTGGAACAAGGCAGAATAAGGCAGATCAGCCCATCAGGATCAAG
>OMKZ01044167.1:0-10000 GCA_900302535.1 Neoniphon sammara | reverse complement strand
AGGCGGATAGTGGATAGAGAAGGAAGAAGGAAGGAGAGGAAAAATTATAGAGGGAGAGAAGAAGAATGAGAGCAGATAGGAGTCGGTTTATGGACATGCAAATGCAGCTTATTCCCCTACAAACACACACACACACACACACACACACACACTCCAAATGCTGCTTTTGATGCGTTTTTGTTGTTAGCAGCACTGTAGCCATATCACACTGTGAACACTCACTTTTCTCCCAACGACGTATTGATTGGTTTTCTCTGTTTCTTTCAGCCTCTTTCAACATTCTCGAACTGGAAGAAAAGATTAGGTTTCCTATAATATACCATGAAAAAAATGGAGGAAATCACAGTGTATCGTGGTTATCGAGCATTCGCAACTGAGGTTCATTTTTAAGGCCGCGCTGAGTCCAGTTTTTATTTCAGTGTGCACGCTGGGAGATGATTTCGGTGCACGTTCAAAAACCTAAAAGATGCTTCAATTAAATCTGTACTGGAAACGATGATGATAAATGCTTTTCAATTATTAACTATACAGTATTGGTCAATCAATATGTTTACAACCACATCGCAGACATGTTGCTATTCTCCTTCCTTACTACTTCAGCGAACATTTTGAGGCAGCTTGATTCCAGCACATAAAGCTTGCCCTCCTGCCCTTTTTTCCCTTGTTTATCTAGAGGGGGTTTCCTGAGTCTGTATGTGTTTTTTATTTTTATTTTTTTTTTGCCAGCATCAGAGTGCCTCTTATTCATCGTTATGCACGTTCACACCTGGGAGCTGCCCGGTTCAAACACAGCCCTCTGCTCCTGGTTAAAGAGCAGCTCCACCTCAGCCAATCGCAGTTAAAGCAGCAATAACACATTTTTTTTTCTGCCCACAGGATGATCATAACGTTATCTGTTGGAGGCTGCTGGGGCTGTTTTTATCAATATGCAGTGACTCAACCGCTTCTTTGCCAGATGCTGACACTTCTGACTTTCAAAACTCATTTACCGGCTCTCATTTTGAAACAAACGCTGCCAATTAAGTGAACAACATTTCAGTTAAAAACCCTTGTTGTCAAGCCAAAACAAAAAAAAAAACAAAACAAAAAAAACCAAAAACAAAGCAATTGATAAATTCAGATTCTTATAACAGACTTTTGCAGAGTGATATCTTACCTCTTCATTAAACAACGTACTGCTCTGTATGGGGAAACTGACTTAATTGTTTGAGTCCATCACAGGCCACCGTACCTCAAGGGGAAGGGAGTTGTGGGCGCTCTGCCAAAGACTTGTGTGGGAGGAAGCCAGTTCAGCCAATGTTGCAACTCCTACTGGTCCTACAGGAGGTAGGCGTAGTGATACAGAGACAAAGTAGGTCCACCAGATAGCAAGTACCAGGGCTGGGAAAGAGCATTGATAATGAGTCCGAAACCAACGTGTGTTGTTGTGCATCAATCAAAGCATTTTTTCAGTTCTGGGTCACCTCTCGAAATCATGTCGTTTGCTGGGCCAGATCCGCTTCGTTCATCTTGGAGAAAAACATCCCAGTGAAGCGTTCGTTCTCGCCCCAGGGAAGGAGGTGACGGGTCAAGCTTGGAGGATCTATTAGACTTTCATGGAGGAGCAAATACCACTATATGGTTAAGAACCCGAATCATCACTTTAAGTGCCTGCTTAAGGGCTTTTTGACAGTTTTCCCAGCTGGCACGTTAATTGGTAACAGTAACCTTCTGGTCACTAATCTTAAGTGTACCACTGCCTCAAGACATAAATATATTTCAAGAGAGAATATGAGAGTATTTAATTGTCTTTAATCTAAACTCGTCCCCCCTGAAAATGAAATGATGGGAAAATATGACGGCTCGGTCCGCTGAGGCAGCTTTAGCAGCGACAGTCTTGATTTACTTTGCACTCGATATACTCCCAACACAGAGAGTACATCCAGTGGCTTCCCTTTATGTCTCTTCCATCTTCTCCCACTAATTGCATATAGAGCATTCAAAGTTGACAAAGCTGTGAATAAGTGAACCGGTTTGCTGACTCTGAGCGTGAGCTTGACTGCACTGTCTGCACTGAACTCCAAACTCAAGGCTCCCCTCCTTCACTTGAAAGCATGGAGGATCATAATTGTTTGTGTCATATTATGCAATCAGCGTGCCATTCCCTGGGTCCCGCCATAAATTAAGCTGCCAAAATAGTTTCATGACCGCCCAATCCGTGCGACCGTGTCTCGCTATGCATTTCAATTATGATCAAATCACCTTTTATGTGGTGATACACATATAAATAAATGAAAAGAGTCAATGCATCAGGGGATGAGGAAATTTAATGAGATAAAAATGTGTGTGCCTCTGCAGTTGACTCTAGTGATGTTTATACAGATTTTATTGCAAGTAGCTGATAGAACAGATTCATATTTTCCAAACTAACCATAAAAGTCTTTTTACACTAGTGAAATGCTCAAACTATATATGAAAAATTACATAGATGCCTTTTTTAAGCTACAAAACATACATGCATGCACATTTCAAAACAGCCTATGCAGTTTGATTTTCACTTTACGCAGGAAATAATAAAGGAAAGTATCAATTTATTTTAATTCCTTGTTGTTAATCAAAGAGCAATCAATATTAAGTGTCATATTGGACAAGATCATTAACAAAAATGGCCCCACGCACAGCTGAATACATAAATTGCTATATTAGCATGTTTATATAGTTCATTAGAAACTGGACATCTTATTCATTGCCTACTCTAATGCATTAAGAGTCCTGCTGCTATCCCTACTATCTGTTTAATGCTTTTGTTACTATATGTGGTTACATACCTCTCAAATACACACAGACATCTTGGCACACTCACATGAACACACCATATACACACACACACACACACACACACGCATGCACACACACCTTAACCTGCTAAATGTGTGCACACTTTACCCTGACACAAATTGACAAATGTGTTTACTGTCATTACCAGCGCTCGCCTGTGCTGCAGTATCCTCGTCGGCGCAATTAGCGACATGAGAGTAATCACGGCGCTTTGCCTCAGCCAACACAGCTGTGAGCGGAGAGAACACTGAACACAATTAACAGCACCTAAATCCAATTAGCTGACAATGAAAGGTAACACAATCTGATGGTGCTGGTTAACCACAGAGGAGCTCCGTGCTGACGGCACGGCGGAAGATAGAGAAGTGGAGGGAGGGAGGAGGGAGGTAAGGAAGAGTGGAGGGAGGGGAGGAGGGATGAGGAAGGAGGAGGAGAGGGAGTTTAAGATTACCAAGGTTACTTTCAAAATGGTATTAAAAGCAGCACTACCCAAGATTCTATGTAAAAATCGTAAAACATAAAGATACATACATTTGCTCAGCCTAAAGCACAAAGAGCGTCCCAGTCCCTTCTGATTCAGAGCTACTTAGCCAAATTAAAGACCTTGGATGTCGGGCGACAAGAGTCAGGTTGATGTGGGATGGAGCTACGCGTGGTCTGATGCCGCGTTCACATCATATGGTATTTATTGTACTGTAAGTACCTGCTTCCAATTTGTAAATGGCATTCAAGTCAATATCCACCTTGTAACTACGACTGGGAATCTTGTATTTTTCTGAAAGCTCCACTATATCCAGCTAGGAGGTAAATAATGTGGTAGTATCTGGAAAATGGCGACTGTTAAATCAATTCAAATTTTACTGCTACTTTTATCATGCATTTTTTTTTTTACAGCCAACCAACTCTGCCTATCATGAAATGGTTTAATGGTGTTACTTTTTGATATAGACTTGACAAATACTTTCCCATTCACATCCTTTACTTTCTAACGAACATGAACACTTGCAAGTCGTATTGATGTGAATCTTTCCAAGCTCAACCTTCCTTCCCATATGAGGTGAAAACAGCACATGGTGATGTCAGCTTTGACCAAGGTCACCTTAATATCCAGTGAAAATTGGAAATTGATAATAATGATTTTCTCTGACGAACATAAAAAACTGTTTTCCATGCTATAGATAATGTTACATCAATGATATTTGGCAACATTTTCTAGCTAATTAACACTGAATGTCAGCTACTGCAAGCACAACTTTACACTTTAAATTTAACCATTTAACCACTGAATTTATTTAATATAGATTTAAGATGCAGTGTTGTAAAATTGAACTCAAGTTGCATTGGAAATTTTTAGGATTACAAACAGTAATGTGTGTAGCATTAATGGTACAAGTAAGGGGTTTCTTTCTTCTTCTTCTTTTTCTATTGACTGTAAAGGAAGTTTGGTTATGTTTTTGTAAACCATGTAGGTGGAAACAACACCTACATGAGGAAACGACAGGAATGAGGCGGACAGGTGGGAGGGAAGAGGCAGGAACAGTGGTGATGGGAGGAAAAAACAAATGGAGAAGGGAAAGAAAGAGAGAAATGGATCGGATGAGAAATGTCAGAAAATAGAAAGGTGACAGAATGGAGAATATGAGAGAATAACAAAGAAGTGGGAGGGGGGAGGGAGAGAGGTGTAGGCAGTGCGTCGGGAGGAAGGAGGAGGGACAGGAAAAAGGGAAGGAGATGGGGAGAGAGAACAAGTGGATAACAGAGGAGTGGAGAGAGGAGAGGTGGACAGGTAATTAGCTAACGCAGGCAGAATTCAGTGCTTCAATGGGAGAGGGAGGAGAGAGGTAAAAGGGATGGAGGAGTTTGGGCTAATGAGCTGCAGTCTGGAGGGCAGATCTTTTATAATCACTCTCTAGCGGGGAGAGATGGTTCTTTGGGGTAGTTAAATTTTACTACTTTAAAGGTGTATCTTGTGGCTTAAGCCCAATTTGTCCAGTGGACGCAGATCTACCGAAAAAAAAATCCCATATTGTGGACTTACTGGAGAAGTCTTACATTTGGCAAAGCAAGCACAACTTTTCAAGGCAAAAAAAAAAAAAAAAAGCTCTTTAACCAGAGCTCTGGGTCTCCATGGTGGTAGTAATATGTAATCAAAAGCACTATAATCATATTTAAATTCCATGAACCCCATTTGAGCTGTTATTTGTTGTTGTTGTTGTTTTGTTTTGTTTTTATCAGATCCATTTTGCATGAGATGTTTAATCAATACATTAATCAATACAGATTCAGTAATTAACAGTTCAGACAAAATTATTTATTGACCTCTTATTAATTAATATACCATCCAATGGCTTCAAGTACAAAGATCAACAATCTATAAGAATCATAGAAAGTTATTTTTCATAATGTGAAAGCTGATGTGAAGCTTTTATTTCATGATTTAACCTATTTTGTTTTACTTCCTTGTTTGTTTTATCTGTTGCTTAATATTTTGACCCCTTACCAATCTTATTTTGTTTGATTCTTGCTTTATTGTTTAAATTGTTGTGTTGTTTTTTCATTGAAAAAATTATCTGTAAATTCTGTTTAAGAAGTGTGATGAATATACAGTGTTTTAATTATTATTATTGGTAGTGGTAGCAGCAGTAGTGGTATTTTATGTGTTTGGTCTTTAGAGAATCATTATAGCTTAAAGTCAGTAGGTGGAAAATTTTAAACTTAATTTAGATGCAACAAAGACTATTGTTACAAAACTGTAGAGATAATTTATATAGCGATTACACTGCAGTCTGGCCTTGCAACCATAGCAGGGTATAATAAAATGCAAAGATACTTGCTGATCAGTCCACTTTGACATAACACATCATCTTTTTAGACTCAAACAGAGTATATCTGCTATGTGCTGCATTAAATTAAGCGACTAACAGGCTTCTTTCAAGCTGCACTATACTATTTATATTTATGTGTGAGACTCTCTCTTACACATCCTCCTCTCACTAGCACTGCCGCGTGGCGTCGGCCTCTGGCAGCGACAGTGCACCTCCCTCCTTCGCTCATTATTTACCATCAGCCCATCTGTTTGTGAGCGGGAGCATCGGCACTGGCACGCCATTACAGTGAAAAGCCTGGGAAAGAAGTTTAATTCCATCCAAAACCTTCATTAATACAGGATTAACACAGTGAAATGAAATGCTTCTTTATCATTTTTTTTAATTTTTAATCATTTTAATCTGTATTTAGACAGGCAAATTGACTGAGAATGTGTTTTTATTTACAGCTAAACTCAGTGGAGCAGCTGCAGGTGAAGGAAAGGTTACAAATGAACACACATCCCCACAGCAGAGCCATCCGGTCCTACCGCACTCTGTACTATTGGCCTGGAAGCAGCTCCAACACGAGTAGTTTAGGGCTGAGCACCTTGCTCAAGGGCACCTTGACATGTAGTTGCTCTACAAAGGTAGAGAGTGCCTTGTTTTCTTCACTTGCCCAAGGTTTTCCAAGATTTACCAAGGCGGTTTGGGACTCAAATCAGTCACCTTCCAGCCACAAGCTTTGTACTCTCTGTTATTTCACATTAAAGTGCAAGGCAGTGGAACAAGAAAATCATACTCGAATTATAAAGAGACTGGCATGGAGGAATACAAGAATGAAAGAGTGAAATCCAAACCCCTTATGGAAACACCATCATGCTGTGTGTTCACAGGTTGGATAGGTAGGATGTCTCATAGATAAACAGTTGCTAGTTCGATCCCTTGTGCTGACACTTCCAAATATAACCAAACTGCACCTGTGCAATTAGATGTAACCTTAATCCACATGTTTCCCACCCTGCTCCAGGCACAGAAACTGGAAATTAACAAACAGAGCTAAAAACTGCGGTAAAATGCAATTTTGTATCTGTCTTTTTAACAATAAATCATACATGCATAATCATGTGCACCTAATCTTGTCTTAACTGTCTTAATTCTAGATTGCATAGAGGTCAAAGGAACTTTTCCTTGCCTGGAGTTATGATAGATGATGGTAGATGAGCATAATACTACGGCAGGCCAATGGGGCAAAAAACATCTTGCACTATACTTCTCAACATAGCCATTTATTACTTATTAGCATAGCATAAAAATGTGAAGCCTTACCTTTGTTCATGTCATCACATCTTCAACCACTTCAGCCAATGATGCTCCTTATATTTGCATTTCATACTTGATAGAGATGTAAGCACGATAAATCATGACGTAAAGCTGCAGTCATTAACTGCATCACTTGCTCATTAACACAACATAGCCTTAATGCCCAAAATGTGTATAGGTGCTTACATTTGATCATTTCTACGTGAAGAAAATGAGCAGCATCAATGGCTGAAGTACTTGAAGACAGAAATACAGTAATACAGGGCTGTGTTGACAAGTATTTGCCTTCCATAGAATACCTGATTGATTAACTCTCCAACCCTTCAGTGGTTTTGTCATTACAAGTGCATGCTGCATGGCTGAGCTCTGTTCAAACCCACAGAACTTCATTTTAAATTCTAGTGGAGATCCCAAGGTTTCCAAATATACTCAATATGCCCTGCTGAATTACAGGGAAATGTGTATAAAATGACTCATAAGACATCTAGATACTTTCTATTTGATGTAATGCTGCAGCCATAAAACAATGGCATCTTGTATCTGAATATTTCACTCAGTATAAGTGTGATATGGCTTCAGTGAAGCATTGCATCCAGCAGATACAGAATATGTATGTGATATTTATGTAAAAAAAAAATATACTGAAGCTAAGGGAAATCAGAGTTCAAGGTGTTAAAGTGCTAAGTCAGTGACAGCACTGTTTGATTTTGCCAGTGGCTCTTCCTGTCACTGGTATGCGTTTGTAAAGCAGAAGGTGCAAATTGTTCATAAAAATATCACACTCAAACGGTGTCTGAGAGGAAAGAGTAGTTAACGGCAAAACAGAGACTACAGAGTTGACGTATATGGAGACGACAGAGTTGATGCATATGAAGCAAGAATCCCACTGATGTAATTTGCTAAGCAGCGCTTTGACTTCCTGGCCTTCCTGCGACGCAGCCAGCCATGGAGATAATATCACCAACAGCGGGAATCTTCCCACAGGGAGCAGCTTCTGCCCTGAAGCCTGTGTATCCACGGTGGTAAAATATCCCAGAACATGTGAGAGAGCGCACTCAAACACACAGGCACATACACACACACAAACACACACACACGGTTCATTCACACACTATAAGCTTTAGGTAAAGATGAAATGTGAAACAGGGACACTCACACCCACTGAAAATCTCTCTCTCTCTCTCACACACACACATACACACACACACACACACACACACACACAGATAATTTCTACAAACGCTGGCGATGCCACGGTGGTTCTATCGTTCCATGCCCTAACAGCATTGTTGTGGTTCCTACTGTGCGTATGTAGAAAGCCTAATCTAATCCTTTTTACAGATTGGACATGGTATATCTGGTGAGGCAAATCTGTATAGAGATGCATGCGGTGGCCACCGGAACATCGACGTGTAAGTAGACCTGTTTCTCAAATCCTCAGCCCCGGGCACCGAGCTCTAATCATGTTTCCAGTGAAAAGAGGCTGGAACGGGAGGAGCGCTTATCCACGGCAGGCGTTTGATTAATGCCCCAGTCTGTTCCTCGACGCTTTGAATGGAAAGGACGTGCGTTTGTGTGCGACGTCACACGCGTGAAGCGCGTACAGCATGCAGGATTGGGCGATGGGGTGAGCAGAATTGGTAACTTTGAACAGAAATGAGCTGGTTTCTTATGGTCACGTGTGAAGTAAATAAGCTCTCTATGGTCCCTCATTGAGGAAACAGTTTAAAGGTGCAACGATTTTGGCACCAAATGGCAATGACAGGTAATTGTTTGAATTTTGTGGACTTAAAAACCCAGAAATCACGTAATGAGACATCAGTAAACTGCACACAGCATGCTCAACACCAGTGTGGGATTGCTTTATACCAAAGAAGGAGGTGACAGGGGTTAAAGAGGCAAAAGATCTGGAATTGGGGAATCTAGCTTTCTCTGGATGGAGCGATCACTTACTTAACAGTAAGTGATCGCTGCTTTCACTTCACTATCTAGTGGACAGTTTGTACCAAATCCTCCTGGGGCCACATGGTAGAAAAAATGAATCCATGAGCACATCTTTACTCTCAGTTTGCAAGTCATGCACAGGTGCATAAACCGCACTTTCGAATTATGAATCTGTATCTTCAGATTTGTAACTGGTGCCCTCAAATTTCCAAAATCAATCCTCAGATTGAAACTGGAGAGTCAAAAACACATTATATACGCATTAAAGTACACAAAGCACAAGCAACATTATGCAACATTAACATTATATTTTTGTGCCACACGTGCAGAAAAAGATAATTGCGTGGATTGCAAATCTGAGGGTATAGATTACAAATGTGAGGGTACAGACTTGTAATTTGAGAGTATGGTTTATGAATCTGTGCGTACACACATTTGCACATGCATCTTAGTCTCATGTTGTGATTTGTCACTTTTTGTGTGTAGAAAACTGTGCATACCTGAAAATGCTTTGTTCATCCTGCAACCAGTACTACAGTACAGCATGAATATGTTGAATTATAGTGCATATCAAATGGAAATGGGCTGCAGGTTCACAAATGGCACGCACAGGCCGTGGAGGTATTAAGTGAAACATTCACACAAGGAGATGTTGCATAAACACATAATTAGCATGATGCTGACTCAGTAATTGTTTCTGTAGCATCAAGGTCAGGAGACTAATCAGCATGAGAGAGTAAGGGGGAGGGGGGCAGTGGCTGTTAGACACACACACACACACACACACACACACACACACACACAAACAGTTGCACAAAGCTGTTGAGACTACAACCTGCAACACTGGGACTGTGTTACAATATTGTGCAGGAGAACAGTAGTGTGGGAGTTGGAAGAAAAAAAAGAGGAAATGAGAAGGAGGCAGGACTGAAAGCCAGGATTGATGATGAGGATGAAAGGAGGAGAAAGAGGAGAGAGGAATAAGGAAAAGTAAAAAGGGAAAAAAATGCAGCGAGAGAGGGCAGGAAACGCTGGATGGGATTAAAAGAATGAAAGTAGGTGAGGGGAAGTTCTTGTTGAAAGACTCTCACAGCAGGTACCTAATGGTATTT
>OMKZ01044164.1:0-10199 GCA_900302535.1 Neoniphon sammara | reverse complement strand
TTTATTTTAAACGTGTCATTTGTGGAAAACACACACACACACACACACACACACACACACACACACACACACACGTGAATCAGATCTAGTATTCTTATACCACCTGTATCAGTCAGAATACACTGCACAAATTTCAGTTTCAGTTTCTTTGCAGGAGACTCGACTTTATAAAATTGAGCACCACAAAACAAAAGATTATTACTATATGTAATATGCTATTCTGGAGATTAAAGACTTCATCTTGAAAATACATAAAGTGAACTTATCTTTCAATTTTTTTTACAGTACACAGGTTGGTATTTATAAGTTAGCCTAAGTATGCAGCATAAAACAGATACAGCTGTACAGTGCAATGTCCGCCTGTGGCTTAAGGCGAGCTGGAATTGGTGGTAAAAGTAATAAACTGGTGTTCTGTGAATCAAATACATGCCGTTTTTCTAAAAGACACCAGAGATTTGTCAGAGGTCCTAAATCTTGTTCTGAGTATACAAGGTTTAGGTATAATTACTTAATAATACAAAAAATGTACTGAGTATTTGCCACATGCAGCCACAAGGCAGTCAAAAACCGCGATGTCCCGGATCCTGTTCAGGCAGGATCCGACAAAAATTAAGCCTTGTTAATGGGCTACTTCATTACGCGGACACAATAGCTTACTGGGGCACTGCCCAGTAAATTGGGTTGGGAGATCTTAGATGGGTCTGGTAGCTAACAGTAATATCATGTAGGTAGAAATTTATTTCAGCTGAGCCTGCGCTAACCTGAGGTAATATTTTGTGGAGTTGTTGATGGATGAGGCTGAGCAGATGTCGCCCTGTACTTATCTTTGGAAAACGTTGATATATCCATCAGGTTAATTCATGTAACGCTACCGCCAGGTCCGACCGCAAGTTATCCTCCATTCTGCAACTGGAGTATGATGCGAGACACCATCCAGCTATTTTTAAAATCATCTCTGTGAGTTCCGTATTAACCGTTTGATTTTTACGACAATACGCGAAGTTAATATAGCTTTAAGTCAAGTTAATGTGTTGAAGAAAAATGTCATTAACAAAGCAGCAGAAAAAAGTTACACATCATCTGGCAATTAACACAATGATTTTAGATCCGAAATTAGATCCGGGGCTTTTCTAAATGCATCCGGGGCTTAAGCCCCTCAAGCCCACACCTGGCTCCACCACTGCTTAAATTCAGTTCTATAAATATTAGGCCTTTAAAGTCATTAAATATTTTGAATTGATCAGGTCTTAATTAAGACATAAACATTTTATCTAATTTAATTTATCCATGTATCTCCTTATTCTGTTCAAATTAGAGGAGTTCTGCACATTAAAGTCAACATTTCTGATGTAAAAACTGAAGCCTACCACTTAACTTATACTTGCCCGCCTACTACACTTAATCTAGATGAACTCAACTGACTTTATACTTACCTGTAGAGAGAAAATTAAGAAAATCCTTGTACTTTCCCCACAGCTCTGTGGGGGGGGAAATAATAGTTAAGTATTGTGGACAATACTTACCTCTTCACTTGGCCATATAAGTAGTAGCTACTTACTATATATATGATACTAATGAAGGAAAGAGAATTAATTGATTTGTCACTCCTAATGATCTATTGGCAGTCTGATGTTTGACATGACAGGTCTCACACTATTATTGTGAATCATCAGACAGTTATTAAACAATAAGTATTACACAATACATGATGAGTGATGTAACACGACTGTGCTGGCAGGTGCTGGATGTGGGCGACAGTGTGGTGATGCCAGGCATTGTGGACTGCCATGTTCATGTGAATGAACCAGGCCGCACCATGTGGGAGGGCTTTTGGACGGCCACCCGGGCTGCTGCTGCCGGAGGGGTGACCACCATTGTCGACATGCCGCTGTAAGTTGGAGTCTTCCCTCGCTGAAAATCAATACCCAGCATCTAAAGTGAGATGAGGTCAGTGGTGGTAAATAAAGGCAGCAGCCAGGGTAAACATATTGCAAACTAAAACTGTTTTAAAGTGCCCCTCAGGTAAAGATGACGTTTTCAACACAAACAGAAGAGAACAGAAAGAGAACACAGTGTAGCTGCACATAGACATTAGGTTAAGGGTTGGTTTATTTGCATATAGAAATGATAAAGGCTGATAAAAAGAAATAAATAGCATCCAGTTCCTTTATTTAAAAAAGACAAAATCAACTCATACGCTCACTCACATTCCCATAGCAACAGCATCCCTCCAACCACCACACTCAGTAATTTTCATGAGAAGATGCGGGAGGCGACGGGGAAGTGTTTTGTGGACACGGCTTTCTGGGGAGGTGTGATCCCTGGCAATGAGGTACAGTGAAACACCTCATCATCCTCAGTAGGGATCACACAGCAAACATAAACCATGACTGTATCCCTGCAGTTGGAGCTTCGGCACATGATCCAGGCTGGAGTGGCGGGCTTCAAGTGTTTCCTCATCCACAGTGGGGTGGAGGAGTTCCCTCATGTCACCGACTGTGATCTGCACACAGCCATGAAGCAGCTGCAAGGCACAGGGAGCGTTTTACTGGTAACTTACACAACATTAAAAACACTTGGTGAATATTAAACCCACGCGCTTTGAATTACCAGAATCTGGGTAGCTAGCAACAATTCCGGTGAATTTACACAATTCTCGATACCTGATTGGATACCACGCCAAAAACAGAAACCCTACTGACCACACACTCCTTTATTTAAAAACTTGTAAACATTAGCAAATGAACAGAAAGTGGTGTTTCCAGTATTTAAGCATATTGGCTACATTAGAATAATTACACTGAGTTATAAGTGCAGCATTGAGCTGAAGCCTTCAAGTAGAAAACAAAGCACTCCAATAAAATTTCAGATTAGAGGAACTGTATGAAATGTCCTGCTATAACAATAAATACAACAATGTGATTTGCGTTTCAGTCTTGTGAGCATGACAGACACTTTAAGTGTTTCAAGTACTTAGATGTAAATGTAGGTGAAGGCAACATTAGATTAAAAGCACTGAGTTACGGAGGTATAAAGTTGTTTCATTACTGCTGATATTGAAAACACAAGTACTGGTATCGTTTTGAAATTTTTGTATTTACTTGGTAGTAGCGATTCTTGTGACATCCCAACAAGAAATTCAAATAATTGAAGAGAGGCTCACACAATGATTAGACTAGCTTCCAGTGTGCAGACCTCTCTGAAATTAAAGCAGTTAATCTCTCAACCTGGCATCTATTTTTGATGGATGTGTATATGACCATTTCAATTCTGTTAGATGCTTACTAGAAATAAAATATCTCTCTCCTTGCCCCCCTTAAGTTTCATGCAGAGAGGGAGGTTCACCAAACAGAAGAGAAAAGTGGTAAGGACAATTTAACACTCTTGGTTTCAGATGTAAATCTATCATTGGTATATCCTATCATGCAGTAACTGTTATGAATGTTTTAGTTTCTAAATTTGTGTGCCTGCCATGAAATTATGCTGTAGGGATAAAGTGTTTTAACTGAAAATGTTTAATAGTGAACACTGCAGTGTGCTGAACCTCTGCTCTGTCCCGTCCAGTGTTAGACCCTTCTCAGTATTCGACCTTTCTGCAGTCCAGGCCCGATGTCATGGAGACAGAGGCAATCCGCACTGTCACAGAGCTCTGTCTCCAGTACCAGTAAGAACATCAGCATGTTAACTGGAAACATAATAACAGAAAGATTAGTTTCATGCTGCACTGGATATCTGATTGAGAGCTTTTGGTTGTTCTTGCAGCACTGATACCTCAGTCAACCACCTATCTTTGTTTCAGGGTGCGCTGCCACATAGTTCACTTGTCCTCTGCGGAGCCTCTGAAACTGATCCAGGAGGCGCGGCAGGCTGGAGCCCCCCTGACAGTGGAGACTACCCACCACTACCTCAGCCTCTCTGCGGAAAGCATACCTGCAGGGGCCACGCAGTTCAAGTGCTGCCCCCCCATCAGAGGACATGCAAACCGGGTAAACTAAAAAGGATTGAGGCAAGGTTCTACCCTCATAGGCTAGAAATAAACCAGATTTCATTTGGAGTAAAACAAGGATGAATTGGCTTTATGATTTACAGTACTGACAGTAGATGATATGCCACTCCACACCACCAGGAGCAGTTGTGGTCTGCACTGAAAACTGGCCAGATTGACATGGTGGTGTCTGATCACTCGCCCTGCACCCCTGATCTCAAGAAACTGGATAGTGGAGACTTCACTCAGGCTTGGGGAGGAATCTCTTCACTGCAGTTAGGTAACTAGGTACCACTGACAAACATATATGATATTCAGTACATTATTGAGGTAGCTGTAGTACCCTGTTTGTTCTCCATAGATCAACATTTGAGTCCTGACATGATTTCTGATGCAGTGACTGTACTGTGATAATATGCCGCATATTTAATGTTAGACAGTGATCAGAACAAGTACAGATTAGTATCAAGTCCACAGTATACTATTAGAATACGGTGTTCCTCTTCTTTTATTTGATTCATCCGATTTTCTCCTTCTGAGAAAAAACTGAGACTAGATTCTCTCAGAATGATTTATAAAGCAGGTGATTCATCCAATCACTTCTCTCAGTCATGCACTGAGCAAAGTTCACATTGAGGTAAACAGAGTTAAATGCTAGTTCAGAGACCGGCCTAATCATTTACTGTTCAGACACAGTAGGAGGACGGGTCAAAGTCTGACACCAGACTTTTGAAAGTGATGCTTAATGTCTATTTCTTTAACAAACTATGAAAGAATGTAAATTCCTGATTTGACTATATTATAATGAAAAGAATAATGACAGAAGAAACAAACAATCAAAAAAAGACATTATGAATGGCAAGAACACTGACATGAGACATAAGCATTGCAGCACACACAGACACTGGTGAACACGGTCCACAGTGCTGGTGCCAGTTTAAATAAGGACAATTCAACATTGCTTATGCAATATTTATTATTGACAACATGGCCTGAAGTATGCTACACAGTTTTTTCCTGCAAAATAGTGCAGTATATAGAGCAGAATTCGAGCACATCATTTTGCTTTGGTCAGCAAAATGCAGTGTGCAGGAGAATTTCGGGCGACCTCAACTGTAAACAAGAGGCAGTGTGCCAACATGACATAACCAATTTGTAGACCAATAGCTGACATGGGGATGGTCTGCAAACTGGAAAAGATAAACGACAAGACAGATTGGGGTTTTCATATGTGCCTTGTGTCATTCATGGAAATATGACAGTGGCAACTCAAATTTGAGCATGCCGTTTATTTTCTCTTGCAGCAGAAATCCTGTCGACTACCATTTATCGCTGTCACCATTTTTAATCAATATTTAGGTTTGCCTCTTTTCTGGAGCTCAGCCAGTAAGAGGGGCTTTAAGCTGCCTGATGTGGTGAGGCTGCTCAGCCAGAGAACAGCCCAGCTTTGTAGTCTAGACAACCAGAAGGGCAGCCTTGCCCCTGGTTACGATGCTGACTTGGTCATATGGGACCCAGAGAGACACTTTGAGGTTAGTATAAGAAGTTCATAACATCAAACACTGAATCTGCTGCCAGCCTTAGACCTTTTGACATAGAAAGTTATCTTTAAATGCAACACAATATTTAAGTAAACTGACATTACACAATTGTTATTAAATGTAATGCATGGTTACTGTTTGTTTCTCTACCGACCAGTCATAATACCTATTGTTCCCAATATTCATAATTGAAATTTGAAGGCTATTATACTGCAAAGTATGATTGTTATCTGATGACCATTACCATGCCTTACAACACCATAGTCTACCAGCTTTCGTTTCATTTCATCATACTTCCCAGGTCGAGGAGGAGCGCATACATCATAAAAATAAGGTAAAGAAACAGAGTTCTTGAGAATGTGCTGGACAAATGTTACTATGGATAGAGAATAGTTTTCTTTAAAGATGCCCTAACCCCCCACCCCCTCCCTCCTCTCTCACTGTGCAGCTAACCCCTTACCTTGGCCTTACATTGCAAGGAGTGGTGTGTGCCACCATCCTCAGGGGAAGGCTGGTGTACAGAGAGGGATCTTTCTCCCCTGAGCCTCTAGGGAAGCACCTCCTCATCCCTCACTGGAAACATCAAGCCCAGCTGTAAAGCACATTAACAAGGTGTAATAAACCTTCAGACATCTGTTTACCTGTTTAATTTTGTTGGCTGCTTCTGCTCATAAGAGTGCACAAAGTTGTTTGTTTTCTGTGACGCCCACTGAATGAAACTGTGCTTATGAAGAAGATGAAATAAAAACACAACATGATTTTCTTGTTGTATCAGTGTCCTGTCCTTTTGTGCATCATGCTGGAACTGTAATGTAATACAACACAAAATATAAAGCATTACTCATCGTCATATTCTCTTACACAAATGTGTTTGCTTTATACATTGTGCCTTACTTTTCAACTCTGCATCAACCACATATGATGTCAGTCACATAAAATGTCAAGAATCTGTCAATACCACTGTCTAGTTTTATAGTTGTATCAAAATTAAGCTTACAGTTGAAAACAAAACTGCATTACATGATGAATTAAGACATCTAATAATCACTGCACTGTGAGATTTGAATGCCTTTTGAGGCCTTAAACTTTGAGAAATAAATTCAAAACGTTTGCAGGCTCCTGAGAGGCTGACTCATTTTGGATCTCTGGAACTGAATTGTTCTGCACTGTCCAAAGATTTTCCATTAAACCAAAAATCAATTCAACTTAATGACAAGAGTGTCTGCCAAATGCACACAGAGTGTATTTACATTAACTTTACTTCTGCTTAAAAATCTTTAAATCTTTCTCATTTTGCTTTTAGCACAGTTCACAGGGACACAGTTTATCTCCTCGGGCTGTGTAATGGTTCAGCATTGCCAGTCAGTAGAGGCAGTAGTCAATAATTAACATGTGATTGTGAGCTAAACAGCTTTTATATTCCTTAAATTTGAAAATGGTAAAAGTACAAGGCTACGTGTGCGCATCATAGAAATCAGTGTTGATGTAAGTGGGGGAAAATGTTGTGAAAGACTCAGAGACACAAAAACAGGGCATGAGTAGGCCTGCCTCACTGGTTAGAAAGGTGGGTGTGCTCCACTGAACGATACGTACTTTACCTGCTTCCAAAACGTACAGTTTACTTTGCCTTTCGCCCTAGAACAAGTATGACATCCACTACTGTGCCACCACCGAAATGCCTGCAGAGACCCTTCGTGGCTCCTCGTCGGTACATGTTTGGACCCGGACCCTCCAATGTACCGCCCCGCATCTTGGAGGCAGGAGCAAATCCTGTCATTGGACACATGCATCCAGAGATCTTTGAGGTAAATTGTTGGGTTTAGCAAATCATGGCGGCCTGCCACAACAAATAGGGCAGAGGTGCTGCAAGATGTCGCTAATCTTCTTTTCTGAATGATGCCAAGTCACCTCATAATAGTATCCCCATTCCAAATAACTAATTGAGTTTAACACATGAAATGTGGAACTCTTTTCGATAGAAATTAATGCATAGAAAAATTGGGTTTGAAAGCCTCGCATCAGGCACTAAACTGCTAAATACGTTAAACAAATGTCCAATTATATTGTTTATTACTCCTCCGTGAGTTATTATTCACATGTAATATAAATATAACAAATATAAATGATGACTTCAACAATATAAATAATGTCTCCAAGGAACACATAAATTTAGTTTTACTTTTACTCTTACAATACCAAGAAGGAGGCTCTTGCAGAACACATGAAATGTTCAACTGTCATTATGATGTTGACCGTAATTCTTATTTATTTATTTATTTATTTATTTATTTATACACAATCATGTCATAAAAACAAATGTTTACAGTTATATATATTTTTTACGGATCAGTTGTCAAAGGATACTTCAGAACCGGAAGTATAAATGTCGATCCGCATTAACAACTACACGGTAAACTAACACCTGAAAGGTAAACTCTTGCGTAGAATTGTGTTAAATCACCACCCGACGCTTTCTGTCAGACATTTCGGTCAGAAAAAGAGGATTTAAAAGATTAGGGAGGAGTTTCAGACAGCCTCAAGCGCTATCAGACAGAAACGTCAAGGGCTGATTTTACACATGAACTGAAGTTACCTTTTACGCACAGTTTACGCACAGACTTCCATCTATAACTGTTGACCATTGAAAGGATTTATAGCCTATAAATCCTCGGCGATGGAATGCCTTGAAATTATAAGCATTAAAACGCTCAAACATGGCCATTTTGTCTCAATACTGTAGTATTTTTAAGGCTATAAAAAAAAAGCTTGCGACCAAATTTTATAAGTCATTTTTTGTCTGTGTGTGGTGAAGCCCAGGGTTCCAAATACATTTATATCGTGTCCTCATGAATACATCAACACCTGCTCACTTTACATTGCAGATAATGAATGACATCAAGAGTGGAATCCAGTACCTTTTCCAGACTCAGAACAACATGACTTTGGCTCTGAGTGGCACCGGCCACACTGCCATGGAGTGTGCCATCTTCAACACAGTGGAGCCAGGGGAGAGCGTCCTGTCTGCTGTTAATGGCATATGGGGAGAGCGAGCAGCAGAAATGGCTGAGAGGATAGGTGCTCTTAACACTTCATTTGTTATATTTGCATAAGTGATGAAGCAAGAAATCCTTCTGTGCTGATTTAACTATGTATTATTTTAATATGACAGGAGCCAGAGTAAACACCATTGTGGCGCCCCCTGGTGGTTGTTTCACTCTTGAAGAAATCGACAAGGTAATATTTCATAATTCTCCAGCCTTTAGTCTTGTATTATTTGCAAGTCTCTCAGATCAGCTCTGACTGAGTGATCATGTCATTTCACCTTAGGCCTTATCAAAACACAGGCCAGTGCTGTTCTTCCTTACACATGGAGAATCATCTACAGGAGTCTTGCATCCTCTAGATGGCATCGCAGACCTGTGCCATAAGTGAGATGCTGTGCTGATGTGCTTTATCATCATCAAAAGTGTAACCAATAACTGAGATAATAGCTGTGTAATGGTTTGTGCCACGACTTTTCTTGTTAGGTATAATTGCTTGTTTCTTGTCGACTCTGTGGCTGCAATGGGAGGAACTCCTCTATTCATGGACAGACAAGGTTTAGTATTCCATCAGGTCAAAGGTTTTGAGTTTCTGTGGTGCAGCTACAGAGAATATTTAAGATGCATGTACTATCTTATATGATATGGTTTGATGAAATGTGAGTGAGGATGGTGGATCTTTGAATTTGCAGGGATAGACATCCTGTACACAGGCTCTCAGAAAGTTCTGAATGCACCTCCTGGTACAGCACCCATCTCCTTCAGTGACAGAGCTTGGTGAGAAATTTACTGTATATAGCCTTCTCTTCATGCCCGTAACAGTTTTTAAAAAATGTGTGCTAATTGTAATGTATGTATTTAAACCTGAATTTGCATCTACAGCCAGAAAATATTCAACCGGAAGACAAAGCCTGTGTCATTCTTCTTGGATTTGAGCTGGCTGGCAAACTACTGGGGCTGTGATGGAAAGCCATCAAGAGTGTAAGATACCCTTGTGTATTGTATAGTGCTACCACTGTTCACTACCAATTCTACAGACAGCATGAACTGATCACATTTCATTTCATATCACATTTCATATCATATTTAACCACACTTGCAAAATTGTGTTGCTTTACCTAACAGAGCTGTATTTGAGCTGCTTCTTTTCTCTTTGTAGATATCACCACACAGGACCAATTTCTGCTTTTTACTCCCTGAGGGAAAGCCTGTGTATCCTTGCTGAAGAGGTGGGAGATGTGTTATAACTCAATATGTTGATATTTCATCTGTCCACAGCTCCCCAGTACAACTGGAGCTTTGTACTGTTAGCTACCAAGTGCATACAACTTCTCTCTTTACCTCCTTCACTGAGTTTTCCCTCTCATCCAGTTTGAACAAGTTCGCTTTTCCAACCTTCAGGCTATACACAAGGCTTAATGCAATAACTTTTTATGTATTTTGCAGATAGAAGATTTAAAAAAAAAGAAAAATCAGCCAAATCAAATCAAAACAAAACAAAAACATTAAAAGCAGATAAATGACATACTTCACCCCTCTGTACCAGAAATAATTTTGTCAGAACAGGAGATAAACTCTGACACCATTTTTCCCCTCGTTTCACTAAATAGACAGTTTTTTTTTTTTTTTTTT
>OMKZ01044162.1:0-10423 GCA_900302535.1 Neoniphon sammara | reverse complement strand
AGAGAATAAGTAATAGCAGACACTGAGATCCCTGAGGTTAGAGTGAAAAAACACCGAGCTGAGGTCACCGGCCGTGTGATGAGGAGGGAAGCGGTTGAGAAAGACCGAGGTGGAATTACACAGAGCAGGCGCTCTCGGTGAAATCAGCATCGGCCATTTTGTCGATCGTTACCTCCTTACCTCATTACCAGGTGCTCAAACCACCGCAACTGGCTTTTCTCACCATGATCTCGTTCTTTAGGTCACTACCAGGAGATCACAGCCATATGAGGGTCAGAGTGAAAATTAGTCAGTAAATTGAGAACCCTTTTTTTTCTTTTTTTTTGTGGCTCAGCTCTCTCTTCACCACCACGGCTTGATAAAATTCCCATATTTTTGTGGCATCCTGATGATACATTTTACCCTCGCTCATGAAAAAAATACACCCTGAAGTTGCTGGATGGGAGGGGCCACTTGTCACCTTGTTGTGATGACTTGAGAGTGTTCACACGTTATTTCAAATCGTTGCAGAACTATCACAATATGGCGTGAATGTAGTAAAAGTGCCGCCGTAGCTACACGTTAGGTGTCTTTGCTTCCACACTGGTCAGTGCAGAATTATAATTGTGTGCAGCACAGAGTTTGACGCAGGAGTGTAAATCGGCCTTCAGTCCTTCAGAGAAGGTGGAAGTGTTGACCTGATCACATCGCACTCAGCTGCAAATCATTCAAAACAAGTTTCTTTTTGTGAGTGCACATAATCGAACATTTATTTACCTCACAAATACTTGGCATCCAATTTGTTTCCAGACCAGTTTGACAAAAAATCAGGAAATAAGCATCTTGCAACAGGCCTCCAATAGGCTCCCCACAAACGATGTAATCCCTCTCTGGGCCAGTAGTGGTAACAAATATATCAATGAGTTTTGACCTGTAATTGGTGCTCCCCTCAGGCCAGTTGGTGCAATTTTGAAAATGCCAGAACACAGCGGTGATATGCATCATTTCTCCAAGTTATGTCAAAATCCAATCAGTGGTGTCTGAAACCGGTAAGCGACAAATGCATCAGTAAATCAATGGACAACGATCCATTCATCCCTCATACCTCATAATTTTTAGATATGATGAATCCTTCAAAATGCAGGTTTCAGTGCTTACAAGCCTAAAGAAACCTGTTTCAGCTGTGAAGTGCATGTAGGGCTTATGTTGAGGTGTCAGTCTAATCAATTTGAGAGTGAAAAAAATAATTCAGTCCAATGAATTATAATCAAATCCAGTTAGGGAGACAATTTATCAACAGGAGGCAGCAGATTGAAATTACAAATCGGGGCTTTAAAAGGGAAAGTGTTTTAATTCCATCACTCTCATCGGGAATATCTGGTCACATCAGGGCAGGAAAACATTTGAATTATTTTCAAAATGTACACTCTGAAAAAAATGTCCTTTATTTCTCTTCTTTTTCAACGTATGTGGACGTACATGGACTTCTTTTCAACCTGCTAAATCGCCTTACATGTATTCATCTTTCTGAAGGACAAAAAGTGCCTTTTAATCATTTAAAGCAGATGCTCATGTAAAATATCCATTAATGAGCCATAACAGCGACAGTATGGAAGTTATTTAGAAAGCTCAAGTTGTCCAACAGGAAATAAAATCTCCACGGGATATTTTAAATTGAGTTTCCTCCTGTGCAAATCCATTACAACGTATTTTAAATAAAATGCTGGTGAGCAGGTGTTTTGTGACTTTGCATATACAACTACTCACCTATCTGTGTGTGCATGTCTTTGTGTGTGTGCATGCATGTGCGTGTGTGTGTGTGTGTTTGTGTGTGCATGTGTCTGTCTGTCCCTCAGGGTATCTGGGTCCCAGAGGGCGAGACGGTGAAGATTCCTGTAGCCATTAAGATCCTGAGTGAGGCTACTGGACCCAAAGCCAATGTGGAGTTCATGGATGTGAGTATTGGCGCAGCTCTCATCCACACCCAGAGAACAGCCATGGGAAAAAAACGTTAATTTCATCATTCTCCTGGTATCGCTGCTTCCATTTCTATCATCCTTCCCATAGAAACTCGACCGCCTCATCATTAAAGAAGGTTTACTTCAGCTGCAAAGGATTTTGGGTGATCTCAATTCAAACTCTAGTGAAGTTTCATTACATAGGAGC
Source organism: Neoniphon sammara (assembly GCA_900302535.1). Classification (NCBI taxonomy): domain Eukaryota; kingdom Metazoa; phylum Chordata; class Actinopteri; order Holocentriformes; family Holocentridae; genus Neoniphon; species Neoniphon sammara. The sequence continues at coordinate 8,278 of OMKZ01044162.1, read as the reverse complement.
CTGTTCTGTCATATGAAAGCGTCAAACTATACATGTGCATGACCCATCAGGTAGCACAAATATATCCCAAATATATGCACCTTGCTTGTTAGCTAATGTTAGCGTCTGTCTGAATTGGATGTTCTGCATGTTGTCAAGCTCCAAAAAATGACAAGATGGCGACGACTGTAAGAGGAGAGACAACAGATTTGTCAGTTGATGTTCTTCAGTCTGTGGTCCAGCAACTGCAGATACAAGAAGTCATTTTTAGTTTGTTGCTGAGCAACGTTTTTCACACAAATAGTAGCGTGAAGGCCTCAATGATCCCTGTAGTGCCATTACAGCCCACTTTGCCCCAGCGGGACCTGGTGGACCTTGCAGTCGTAGTGACGAGCTCAAAAATGGTCAGTGGAAGACTGAAACCACTTCACATTTATTTGAAACTAAAGCACAGCATACAAATCATCTCTGTTGGCAAAATGACGCTATTGAGAACTACACTGACTCCTATAGACACCAGAATAGAAACCAGAGGAGGCCCCAAAGACCTCTTCTCACACACACACACACACACACACACACACACACCATGCCACAGGCTCCCAGCACAGTGCACAAGCCCCCATTTATAAAACATTCAGCGCTCGGCTCATTTCAAAAGGAAAAATGAATGTAAAAAATCAAATTATCTCCCTATGATGATGCAATGGAGATGAAATAACCCCCATCAACATACATACACACACATACACACACACACTCACATAGAGAACGACCCAATTGCACTCATATTTTGCAGTTTGACAGTCTAAGAGGAAGAGTTTGGGAGTGTTAGCATTTCTATTTTTATCAGGCAGCCTTTGATGAATAACCTATATGTCTGTCTATCTGTAATTTTGTGCTTTACGTGCTTTGCGGGCTTGTTTGACTATCAGACTACCAGAGATTAAGAATTAGAGCAAGCATGAGAGAGCGAGGTGGAGAACTGGAGAGATACAGAAACAAATTGACAAGGAGGAATAAAAACAGCACGTCCAAATAAATCAAGTCAAGTCAAACTGTATTTGTATAGCACTTTTTCAAAAAAGCAGTATAAATAAAACGTGCTAAAGTGCAGCCAGGCAAGCAGGGCCACACCTATAGCAGAAGATCTATAATCCACCCCCTACTTTTTCCAGTTTCAGGGTTTGAACCAGTGCGCTGTCTCCATTTAAGGTTTTATTTGGTGAAACGTGACATTTTTGTCTTCCTACTGGTTTACCAGAGCAGCACATCCTTCCCGTTTGAATCTCTACCTCAGCTTGTTGCTGAAAGGTGCAATGATGGCAGTTTTGGGGGGAGAGGAGAGCATTAAATAAGAGATAATCCAGCCAGTCATTATCGCTGTAGTCCCCAACTAGCTGATCAGGGCTCCAAAGCGAAGTCGAGTCTTGCATCATCCTGCTTATTACTGTTATTGTATCATGCCACTTATTATGAATTGGGATAATACAATACACTAATGAATAATGCACTTATGAAAGAAAGCAATAATTTGACACAAAATAGTAGTTTTGAAATGATTTTATTATCTTTCAAGACTCCAAAACAAACAGTACATAAATTCTATTTGCATTCACAGTGACTAGACCTGCATGGCTCGACGTGTTAGTAATATTGCAGTTCTATTAGCTTACCATACATTATAGTTAACTTTCTTCCTTGTTGTCCTTATGTTTTTCTTTTTTTTTTCTAGTCATAGTTCAGCGTCCAATCATGAATCAGATGTTTTAGGTTAAAAATGATATCCACGTTGTGATGACTGATAAAGCTCCAGCAGGTGTCGAAGTAAATGGACCAGAATTTCTGCATGATACAGAATATCAAACCTGCTTCAAGCAGCTGTCAGTTATTCATAGACGGACATTACTGAGAAATATCAGACTACAGGATGCTGTGATTGACCAATCAGAACAGAGTATTCCACAGAGCCGTGTAAAAAGGCCAATTCATGGTTTCACCTCTCCAAAAACAAACTGCATGTAAGGCAATGCAAGACTGTAAAACCTGTGATTCTTCCACCTGGCTGCTTCGTGTTTCCTTCACACTTTTTGGTTGATTTCCACTGTAGTGACAACATGGAGATGAGAGATGAGGCAGTCAGTCAGTAGGTTCACAAATATGTTAACTTGTATGGCACCTCAACCTCAAGTTATAAAAAACAAACAAAAAAAAACTGACAGATATCACTATATTCATGGCAGTAAATATCCAAAACATCAGTTTGGACAGCATCAGTGTTTCCGACAGTGTAGACATTTTTATTCTTTGTTAGCACAGAATTAATTCAAATTTGACATTGCCATCTAGTGTTTCAGCATCGTACGCGCAGACATACCAATGCAAAACTACACATGCTCGCACTACGGCAATAATTAGACGCAGAACCATAGATCAGCTTTTAGTAAATCATTTCACATTTCCCCATCCAGTCTGGAGATTCAAACCAGTGATTTTCCAGTAACAAGCCTGCTTCTTTCAACTGTAGCGTCTCCACCACTGAGCGTTTTCAAAATGTCACCAAGGACTGACTGACTTTGTGTGTTTGCATGTGTGTGTGTGTATGTATGTGTGCAGTCCTTCCAGTCGCCCCCTCTCTCTACCTACCTCTCTCTCCCCCTGCCTCCCCAGCTGTGGAGGGCTCAGAGGGAGGAAGCGCCTTCATTTAAACAGCAATCAAAACACAGCGGCACGTGGAGTCAGGCGGCCATGTTTGGCCGAGCAGCAAAATGCCACCGCTGCCTCCCCGCTGCCAGCGCCTAGCATGGGAACAAATACTCATTAAGAGCCCTGTCAATGCCCTGCTTCAGTGTCATGTGATTGTACGTACGTGCATGTGTGTAAGAGTGTGATGGAGTGGGAGTGTGTGTGTGGGGCGATAATAGTAGCTACAGGCAGGCAGGCAGGGCACAATGAGTTATTCCCTTTGAAAGCCAGAAAACTGCTCCAGGCTGGTCTTTATTGGAGCAATATAAACCCTCGTGGTCTGTCCTTGGAAATTACATTTAATAACACTGTTTCCTTTGTTTATGGAAATGATAATCCTCCGTTCTCTTTTGAATGTTTGGGCTCAAAAGACATCCAGCAAGTGAAAAATTCTGAGATAATCCCACTTTTTTTTTTCTGAACACTCTCGCCTTTTTTCAGGATTGTGCTGGCATGAATAAAGCAGATCGCTGCACTAGCACAGAGAAAATGGCACTTCAAGTCGATTTGCCTTCAAAACCAGTGAAATTATCTTTCCCCATTGGTGTATTTTTTAAGATTCAAGTTCTACGAATAACAACACTGAAGACCAAACGTTAGATTATATGTTTTGCTAAGACAGACTCACATTCTCTCTCTCTCTCCCTCACACACATGCACACTTGACAGTTAATGGCCATATGATCTATATTTGACAAGATCATGTTTGCATTTACTCTACTCATAAGGATTCAGATTAATTAGATCTACGCGGAAGTGAATTAGACTGAATTAGGTGTTTGGCAATGCATGCAAAGCTTTGCACTGTATAATCAAGATTTATGCATGTTTGCCATTTGCTTGGAGCTTTAACTGTAGATTTGCAGCTTGTTGGACATAATCACACTGGCTTGCATCTCTTCTTGGCACACTAATGAGACAGTGTCATTCTATTGTATGAAAATCTGAAACTGTAGAATTTTTTAATGGGTTTTCTTGAACTTTGATTTTATAAATTTACTTCCTTAATATATCAAAGACCATATAACCAGCTGAAGTGAAAAAAAACAATAAGTAGTTTCAAGGTGTCCAGGGGAAAAAAGATAGTCCCTGAGTCAAACTGTTTCAGGACACCACAGCGTGGTGATAGATGATCTTGAAAGTCGTCTGGATTTAGTGGAGAGAGCTGCTGTCCACGCAGTCAAACAACTGGCAGACAGAAAGGCCTTTTCTCTCTCCGGCTCCGCTCTGATTTAACATCCTCCTGATCTACTGGCATCGCCGTACATCTCCGGCTGATGAGCGAGGATTGGATTATGCAAGCGCTGTGATGCATTGGCCACATAAATCCCAGACTGTTTTATGTCTGTATCTCTCCAGCAACATTCAAAGAGGCTCTACACACTGTACACCTTCTCTCTCTCTCTCTCTCTCTCTCTCTCTCTCTCTCTCTCTCTCTCTCTCCAACACACATACTGCCTCTTCTATCTTTTGTATGATCACTCCACACCATTTGGAGGGATAGAAGAGATGGCTTATCTTATGATGGATTTTCATATAATACATAACTCATATAGTTATAGGTGTAAGTGTGTCTTTGTGTGTGTGTGTGTGTTTGTTTGTGTGTGCGCACAACTGCACAGTCGATCAGATGCATGCATAAAAGCCTGTTTTTGTGTCTTTGTGTTTTTGTACTCCATTATTTGAATAATATATAGCACATAACAGAGTAAGAGTGAGATAATGATATAATAGTATAATGCACTGCAGAATAATAGCATGTGCTGTCTCTTTTGCATCAGTGCATACAGCTGTTGATATTACAAACAGGCTCCAAGTATTACACACAATTACTGGAGCTGCCTTTTGTACATGTGCAGATGTTATATAGCGTGCAATATTATTATTTTATTTGAAAGATAGTGCATTAGACTGCTGAAGAGGCACAAAGCCTCTTTCATAAGGTGGTAAAGGAATACAACTTCTCTCTGTCAGACAGATTGACAGGATTTACAGAAATCTCTCTGCTTTACTACAAAGCACAGTCTTGTGTTCCAGTAAATCTGTCACTTTGAATGTTTGGGATAATAAAATTCGACGGTGTTCCTGACTTAGGAGAACCTAGCTGCTCTCTTAAAGGGAAAGTTCACCCTGAAACAGAATTAGGAGTCTTATGATCTTTAACAGTTCAGTCTAGACCATCTCTCTCTCTCATCGAGTGTTTGAACCTTGATGTCCTCAAGACACAAACGCTGGAGCTGATCCGCCCACCGTGACAGGAAGTCCAAGACTTTTTGGACACAATGTCACAGAGACATTATCCACAGGGCGATTATCTGTGCATAGGTATATGTTAATAACAGTAACAGATTTTTGGGTTAATGCATGTAGCCATCATAACTAGGTTAGAATAACCCTGGTAAACTGGTAATCTGATTATTAGAAACTTGGATTAGATACCTGACTTCTTCCCATAGTAAATAGGTGACTATAGTATGTTATTTTATTGTATTTTTATTTTTCCCCCCTCTTTTGGCTTTCATCCTTTGCACAAACTTGGACTTCTACAGTGTTATGGATATATTTGACATAAAAACAAACATTTGGGCATGGAGTACTAGCATCACTATTAGGGTCATAATTTCCCCCCTATAGTAGACTATTAGACTACTACTAATGCTCATTGAAAGATGACGGTGGGAAACTTCAAGTAGACAGAAATATTCTTTTAATTGATTTATTCATAGCATCAGGGACGCTCATCAAAAAAGAGAAGAGGTGGTAGGCTTACATGGAGTCTGTATTAAGATGGCATTTCAGTCTGCAGACCTTTTTCAGGACATTACAACTGGAAGCTTTACATTCAGAGCAGATTTAAGCGGAAACTTTTTAAAACATATTTTTCTCAAAAGCAAGGCATTCATAATAAGGTAAACACATCATTATGGCCAAACCATTAATTGGATGCTTTTGCTGAATGCATATCATTCCCAATTCAAACCTCAGCAACCTCAACAGAAATATCTGTTAAATGCTTCATTCATGAAAATGAAATTCAGCTTTCAAAGGCAGAGGTTTACACAAGGCCACAGCATATCTTATCAAAATACTTCAACCACCTTATCAATATAAAGGAAAGGGCTAGGATAAACTATGGGAAAACATCGGGCCCAGCCATCATAAATACCATAATTTATCTAGACAGAAGTCCTCACCCAAGAGGAATATGCAATCACAGGTGCACATGAACAGTTTAACCCAAATAAAACCAATAAAGCCAATTACTTTGTCATTCTCTGCATGTAAACATAGCTTGTCTCTTCCCTCACTGCTTTCTGGCTTGGGAAGAAAACTGCAAAACAATATTGTAGACACATGTCAAGCTTAGGTGCCAGGTTGAGTTAGAACCTGCACATTATCGCTCACATGGCCCCTTCTTATAGTGAAAGATTGAACGTGAGTCCTGATCATTTTCCTTTTAATCTTTTGCTTGTTGGTTGCATGTGAGCAGCAATGTGCAGGATCTGTGTCTTCCATCCTGGGAAGAAAACTGCACCTTAACAAATGTAGACTGAACTGTCAGAGATCACAGGAGTACGGTCACTGTGGTCAGTTTGGCTTTAATCATTGGCTATAGTATCAATTAAAGTACACTGTGGACACGCGGCTTTGAACACCTTCAGTGCACAGTGATCTGCCACCACCGCATGCTCTCATTTTCTGTGTATAGTGCTGAAGAGAACTCAGGACAAGAGAATGGCACATTTATTCACTCTGCAGGTTCAGATCCATGAAACTCAAAGTTTGAGGTGAGCAGATTTATATGTATATAATAGCACAAGTCGAATAGTACTACTGTTATTGGTCAAAGGTTACATAGTCAATGAACAAACCAATGAATGTACTGCAGGCATTTAAGAAAAGGTGAACTCCTTGAATCTCAGAGCCAAAAAATACTTACTTCTTCAAGGTTAACTGGTCAATGTGCTTAGAGATAGGGACACATGAAAAAACACATTATAGTAACATAGACTACAATGTGTAGTAGGTGAATGTAGTTCAAATGCTATTAACACATTTAGACATCCAAATCCAGTTATCTATGAAAAAAGAAACTACTCGTGTTAGCAGTGTCCTGGAGGCCATAAAATTATTTCAAAAATCAATATTTAGTGCAAAAGCATTGCTTTCTTTCATCAGTAGGGTGGGTGGCTGTTCACACTGTGCCTTGATAATTTTCCATTTCCCCAGCAGTTCCACTTGGACAGTAGTTTTTCCCCCCACATGCCTGAGTGTGTGTCTGTCTTATCCAGGAGGCCCTCATCATGGCCAGCATGGAGCACCCCCACCTTGTCCGCCTGCTAGGCGTCTGCCTGAGTCCCACCATCCAGCTGGTCACCCAGCTCATGCCCCATGGGTGCCTGCTGGACTACGTTCACGAGCACAAGGACAACATCGGGTCCCAGCTGCTGCTCAACTGGTGTGTCCAGATCGCCAAGGTGAGGGTGGCAAGAGTTTACTCTTTTCTTTGCTGCTGGTGGTGAATGGAGATGGTATTACCAACGAAGTGCCAAAGTGAGGTTCATTTCATTTATTTATTTATTTGAAGTTTGTTGGGTGGTCGGTTGTTAATTGATCCCTTGATGGATTGGCTGACTGGTTGGTTGGTTTGTTGATTGGTTCCTGATTGGCTGGATTCAAGGATTCAAGGAGTCTTTATTGTTCCCATGGGGCAAATCGCTCTGCAGCCAGCAGTGACAAAAACAAAAACAATCAACAGCAATCACAGAATAACAACAGAAGACACAAATAAATAGAAACAAACAGATTAATCGATCACTTGTTTAGCAGACCTGGATGGATGGGTGTTGGAGTGGCCGGCTGGTTAGTTAATTAGCGACTGGCTGGTTGGTTGGTTAGTTGGAGAGTTGGGCAGGTTGTTCGGTTGACTGGTTGGTTAGCTAGTTGTTTGTTTATTTGTTTGATTGATTGGTTGGTTGTGGTTGGCTGGTTGGTTGATTGATTGAATGGCTGTTTGGTTGATTGGTTGGTCTTTTTTTGTCTGGTTGGTTGTTCATTTGGTTGTTGGGCTGCACTGCTGGCTGGTTGTTTGGTTGACTGGTTAGGTGGATGGTTAACTTGTTGGTCAGCTGATTGGCTGTTTGATTGACAGGTTAGTTAATGGGTTATTTTGGTATTGGTAAATGATTTGGTTCTCTGAACACTTTGCTTGACAGAGGATAGTCTTCACTGGTTCGATCTGTCACAAGCGGCATCACAGTGGTGTTGTAATGAATCAGCTTCAAGAGAAAGATGTGTTCTCTTCATTCTGGATTCTGATTCGTTGTTTTTGTTGTTTTTCCATTCCACCTTATTTATAAACCACATGGATATCATATACAGACCATAGAGGTGGACCCACTGAATACTTTTGTGTTTTACCAGTGTTTAAGTGAGTTGAACAAAATTATGGGGACACAATATAATTTTGCATTTGTAATTTTGAAGATTCAGAAATAAAATATAAATAAATAGCATGTTGTTAACTGTTGTTTCATGATATGAGACCAGCCAC
>OMKZ01044159.1:0-10071 GCA_900302535.1 Neoniphon sammara | reverse complement strand
ATCCAAGCTCTCTGCAGTGCTGGCACACTCCTCTCTTGGACCCACCTGTTCTGCTCTGTCAGTAGGGAGGACCTGTCCTTACACACACACATACATACACACACACACGCTTGCACTTGATTATTCACCAGAGCAGTCTGGTTCTCTGCAGGTAACCCATCACTTTCTCCTAGCCATGTACACTTCAAGTCCACAGTGGCACCATAATAGCACCTTCCTGCCAGCACGCCTACTGGCAGCCCATACACACAACCCCTACCTGTGTCTGTGTGTGTGTGTGTGTGTGAGGTGTGTGGAAGTGTCTTAGTATACATCTTACGGGAACTGTAGCAATAACGGGCCTCAGTTATCATTCAGCATACCAATAAATCTGTATTGAAAGCTTTTAGTGCATATGCAACGGAAAAGCCTTCAGCAGCAAATTAAAAACGGCAGCTATCTGTTTCAAAACCCATTTGGCGAGCGTATTTTGTTGGAAGCGTTTTGGTTCACTTGTTTGTTTTCACTCGGCTTTGTTTAATGTTTCATGCATCGTGAGCGACGGGAAAAACGGGAAAGCGCCCACCAGGGTTTTGCTGCACATTTACACCATTCGAACAGTCAACGTAAATGCTTATTCATGCGTGGCCCCTGTACCTCCACATGGATGCCACTGAGCGCCTCACTTCCTCATGCATAATACACACACGCAGAATAGTTGTCACCCCGATCATCATGTCAGCATCTTTTATAATTAATTTCCTCCCGCCCCGTTATTTGTTAAGAGCTGTGCTGTTGCAAGTCAATTGATTGCTTAAGTATCTGAACAGAATCGATGGCTAAGCCGGCGGGGGGCCTTGATTGTCTGTGAGTGAGTGATGCCTGCATTTAAATCACAACTCGCATACATCAGGGTTTGACCAATAGGATACTTTGAAGGCCGATACTAACACGGATATTTTTGGATTGAAGCTAGTTGATAGTGTGTGATATTAATTATCTTTAAATGTGATCATTTTCATGCCACGTATTCAGTGTTTCCCCCGGAATTTTATTGTTGATATATTGGAGCAATATTTATAAACTGGGATACTAAACTACTGTTTCTCATTATTTTTATTATTAGTAGTAGTAGTAGTACTTGGAGTAGTAGTAGTAGTAGTAGTAGTAGTAGTAGTACCAGTAGCAGCAGTAGTAGAAGAAAGTAGTAGTAGTAGTAGTACTAGCAGTAGTAGCAGTAATAATATTAGTATTATTACCAGTAGTATTAGTATTAGTACTATTACCAGTAGCAGTAGTAGTAGTTGTAGTATTACCAGTAGTGGAAGTAGTAGAAGAAAGTAGTAGTAGTGATATTAGTAGTAGTAGTATTACCAGTAGTAGTAGTAATGGTAAGTAGCAGTAGTTGCAGCAGTTGAATAAAAAGTTCATGCATACTTATCTGTGCCAATTTATTAAAAAAGTCTCATTAGAATAAATTCAGGTTAGGAGTTATATATTATCCAATAAATATAATCAATCAAACTGCCTCATATCCATCATATAAGTGGTTGACAACACGGACTGGACCAGATCCTGTTTAATAAATAATGAAGGGCCGATATCATCCTGATTGAGAATAGAATATGGATGCACAAAAACTGAGCTGGCACACTGGTGAAAATGAAAGTGTGGACCCAAACGATAATGTGCCGCACATTTATAATGCCAAAGCTACAAGAACAAGGAAAAAAGTCTCCCAGCTCCCTGTTTCCAGTGAAAAAAATTATGGCTTGTGGTTTCCATTAGCTGGTTTGAATGCCAGGTTTTGGTAAAAATGACGAAAGGCTGGTAAACAGCAGTTTTGTCTAAAAATACACAGGGCCTTTTTCCACCTGTAAGCTGTAAATGGGCACAAACGAGTGACTGAAATCATGCATATTAACTTGCTCGCTGCTTTTTGCCTGATAATTTTATTTAGTCACGCTCAAGCTGGTTATGTTTTTAGTTGTTCCTGCCATTAATGACTTCCTCTGACCATTTGCATTTGAAATCAAATGACGTAATGCAAATTTCTAAGATGAAAGTTGCTGTAATTGTCCCTTCAGTGAAAAATCATGCACAAGACTATAACTGCACTCAGCAAAATACATGCAGTTCTAATGAATACAATGCATCACTAAAATAAACTCATTAAATGGCTACAAAAATTTGATTAAATGTCATTTATGCACATGTTGCACATTTATATTACGTGATCTAAATGCATTATATCAGAACATTTACAGATAGAGATTTTGTGCTGTACTCTATAATTAATATAAATATATGCAAATATAGAGTATTATGGATTTACAGAGCACAATGGTGAAAGGAGATTTTACATTTTCTGCCAGTTTTGCATGTAATTATTCTATTGATGTAGTTATGCAGAATATTGTCTGCAAACCAAAAGAAACTTAGACACAGGCACAGATGTTCATAATTTCCATTTTGTTGTCCAAGTGGTTCTTCTTTACTTTGAATTAACTAATGTTACACGCCCAAGATTGCATGTGTTGTATGCCTGCAAGGATTTCATTATTAGTTAAGTCAGTAAATGAACGGTTAAATGAAACCAGCATCAAGTGAGTGACAGATGTTCAAAAAGCACCGCCAGCTGAGAGCAATGCAGCAAGGCCCTGAATTCACGATGTTGCATTCATTTGATACTCTGAATGCTTGGCTTGCTGTCTGAGCTATTTTTAACCAGCACTTGTTCATTTTCTCCTCATATTTATTCATACATGTTGCATACCTATGTAGTTTCCTCAGTTGACCCTAATAGACCCTTAAAGACCCTTAAAGAAAATCCTCAAAGTTAATCTCCAGATGGGCATCTCTCTCTATGAAATTGCTGTTTTTTAAAATATTTTAGATGTCCTGATCTTCAAGTAATGATCCTAACTTTTAAGAACAGCAGTGGAAGCCGAATTAGCTCATTGTTATCAGTATCTACAACGAATTATAGGGACGAACTGAGGAATAATAAAGCTAGCTTTGTTCCACATGGACTACTTTTAGGTGAACTACTGGTTAGCTGCGGGCAAGCAGAGTCTACGTTAAAGCCAGTATGTGCTTTGCACACTGTTGAATAATTAGTTTACGCTGCCTGATGCAAATATATTCCAGATTCATGCACTGTTTCAGTTTAAAAGTTCCACACTTTTTCCAGATCGTCATTTCTCCTTCTGATTTGGTGGGTGTTCAGTAAGATTTAAAACAGTTATCACCTTGGTCATATTAAATCTAGAATTGCACTTATTACTCCTTATAGTGGCAAACATTAGAATTAATTTGTGTCAAGACAGAACAATGGCATTTTGCTTTTCCAAACTTTTTGGAGAAAGTTTCAAATTTTTCAAGATTTAGGAATTACCAAATTCTTCTGTAGATACAATTCGAGACTTTCCAGAGATGTGTTTGTAGTACCAGTGAACATAGCATATGAAGGACTGCTTCTCTGGCAATGCTGCTCAAAATCAAGTTGTACATGTAGCAGATATAACAAAAGATGTAAGATATAGTAATAAGATATAATAATATAAAAATACTATAATAAAAGATACACAGTAAAACCTGCAAAGGATGGGAGAAAAGGCATTTACCGTGCTGAAAAATTTGTATCATGATATGCAAATTATGTACAGTGTATTGTAATTTGTTAGGGACATTTCTGGCACAGTGCACAAGGGAAATGAGACTATATCAACCATTAATGTAAATTTAGTGAATCAAAATGACTAACAAATGCTTACTGTATATGGATAAACGGTCTGAGGCACACAGCAAGCAACAAAGGGAACCAAAAAGGACCAAACACAATGGTTTCCACCCAAGCATTTATATTTTGGGACAGTCGAGTGCCGCACCGTTGGCCACAGTCCACAGCACTGAACTTCAGCGCCATTAGGAACAATGGTGGCAAAGAGGATAAACTATGCATGTTCTCCTACCCTGGCAATATGTCGGTGCTGAGGGCTTGCTTGCTGTCTGATTAGCTGATTAGTTAATTTGCTGAATTTTAAATGTTTATCCAAGCCACTCTTTGCAGCGAAGGACATAGCTCCCTCATTATCATCAAGTATGCCAACAATCATCAAAGGAGACTCACCAGGCCTGATGCTTCGCACAGGGCTGTGCTTCAGCGAGGTCTGAATTTTTGAACTTCTTCCAAGGAGTTTATTTCTTATTTTTAGTGTGATCATTTAAATAATTTACATGTATAGAGGTTCTGCTAGCTTTAATGAAGTAGTGACACCATGTTCCAGTCTCAACATATACAGTGGAGTCTTTCTGAGCGAGTGAATATAGTGTTTTCTTGGTGTCTCTCCAGTGGCTTGGTTAGCACTCCTTTGAAGATCCCCTTGTTTGCTGTTTTCATCTCACGTGCTGTTGTTTGTCTAGAAATAGGGATGTTAATTTACCTCACTGGTGCTAATGATTATGTGACGTTTTGTGGAGATGCAGTTTTACATAACTACTGGTAGTTGCTTCTTTGTCTTAAATAATGTCATATTTAATACTAGGGCTTTGATGTGATATACAATTAATTGATCTTAATACCACAATTCAATTTATGGTAAACAGCTTCCCCTTATTATGTTTAAGGGATGGTCAACTAAAATATGTAATTTTTAATTAAAATGTTCTGATTGTCATCACTGGATGTAGAAATCATGAAACTGCAAGAATTTTAAGTCCTTTCCATGCAGAGAGAGGCCTGTTAGCTGATTTCTCCTGAGTTAAATTAACAGTTCTGCTAGAGATTAAAAGCTGCTTTCACTCGTAAGAGTGGAGCAATCCAATCAGAACACACCTCCATTTTTATTCCTCCCACCCCCGTTTGATTGACTCTTCAACTGCACCTGTTATCCTCCACTAGCCTCTAGTAACTAGTAACTGTTAGCTTGTTAGCAAAACATGCTGAAAATTATTTTACCAAACTAACATTATCAGAAGAGACAAGAGCTAGCAAAGCACTTCAATCTAATATGGATCTTTAGCTAGTGATGGTTTCAGTCGTGGACTTTCTCACATCAACACTACTTCTACAAGACTCCAAAAAAAACTCCAAAACAAAAGTTTTTTAGCACGTACAGCAGTGTTAGCTAGAAGAATATTAGCTAACATATTGTTTCAGTGCTAGTAAGAGCTGTAGCTCTTTCAGTTAAATCAAGCGGGGTATTTTCACGCTGCTGGACAGTTGGTCTTACCAGAGTCCAGACAATCTTGCTACCCTACAAGGGGAACTAAAGGCCACCCAGCCCTGCTGGAATGGATTACTATGGAAAATGCCGCCCCTAAAATTCCATTTTATTACAGTTATTGACTTTTACAAACTCTCAGACCTTGATGGATGATGGAGACGGTACTCAAGAATAATACTAAATAAAAATACATTACCATTTCAACTGGGTTTAACATCTCTTTAAGGCATGAGTTAGCATAATTTTTATGTTATTTTCTACAAGCCTTTAGATGTTTAAAATGTATTTTTATATAAGTATACACTAAAAACTTATGACTGAGATGAATCATAAAAGCAAAGCATAACATGGATGCTAAATATTTCATTCATGGGGAAAAATGTCATGCAATAGGCTCACGTAATGACTCAGTTCCTATTTGCAGTATATTGCCTATTAAAACTTTGTACTGACAGCAAGTTCCCAAGTTTATAATTTGTAAACATATTTCAAAGCATGCAATATGAGAATATATTATAAATTCAATGATCAAATAAATACCATATTGCATTGATTATCAAAAGAAGAGCGTGGGGTCCACAATGCAATATGAACCTCTGAACTTATTTCTGAGCTCTGCGTGTTTTCAATTTTTAATAGTGCTTTCAAACAGTTGACTCTATATTTCAATAGGATTGTTTACATCTTTCTGTATACATACATACATACATTTGATATCATATGGTAATAAACACATTATACTGAGAGGTGAGCCTTCCTAACATCATAAAATATTAATCGCCACAGCTTAAGAGTAATTGTTGAGCTGTGCATCTCCCACACTCTCTTTTCCTCTGTTACTTGAGAATGAGATAATGCATGGTAAGCTTGCTAATGCTCTAAATTTTTCATAACCCCCATTCAATTCATATTCTGTGTGATCTTAATGAAATACTACAGTTGCATTAATCATTGTCCTTGCCAAGCATTGGCCGGTGAAAGGACTTAATTTGTGCAGCAAGAGCTACACTGTGAATGGATTTTTCCACTTCTTGCTCAATAATCTACACTCAACTAACAATGTCAGTTTATCAATTGCTTTTACTTGCAATATGCTAAATGTACTATTGGAAGACCACTTCCTTTGGAAGTAGAAAACTTGAATACAAAATAGAGGCTACTGTTACAATAAATTGATTTGTATGATTTAGTTATTAATGTGGAAATGCATCAGTAGTGTTATATGTGTATGATGTACAGATGTCACATTGTCTATATGTGGCCACTTCTTAACAGGAATGAGAAAAATACACATCAAAATGGACCCAGAAATGCAAAGTACTTTACCATTAGCGATTTTTTAAATCTACCTTCTTTTAATCTATTCTATAATCTTCTATAATCTAACAATCTTAAGGTGTTTTAGGTAGATTTGTCCTTTAACAACACACATGCTCAAGGACTAAACAGGGCATTACATGCTGTACCATGTCCAGGACACAGGCTCATTTAGAGGTGGTCATGGCATGTTCAGATATTGAATAGCTCTGTTTTAGTCTCAGTGTTAACTAGCTCACCTAGTTATATGTAGCTAGCCAGTTTGACATCAATGAATTTGTAAGAGTTTGCTTAAGGCTCATGTGTGAAGTTACTGGAATAAGTGAAACATGTCAGGATTGTTTATATTTTCTCTGCTGATTTCACTTGCTTACAGTAATTACACAAAAATGATCCAGTCCCAAATCAAACTGGAATACTGATCATTTTTTACAGCCTTTAAGCAATGTGAATTCTCTAATCATCGATGATGACATTAATTTGAGAGGTGGCACAGACACCCCAGACCGCATCTTTCTACTGCCAGTGTAAAAGAGTCTAAACTCATAAACGCTGAGCTGCCCACTAGAATACAAATGCAACGGGACTTTCCACTTGTGTGATGCTACAGTGAGCAAATGATGCAGGAGATACAAATTGTTGAGGCCACCAGGTGACATACAGTAAGTGTTTAAAGGCAGCATGACAGTCAGCACCATCTGGATGTGCAAATTACTATTAAATAATACAAACTGTACAAAGACACCATGGATAAAATATCAAAATCAATATCAGTTGATTAAGTGTCCAGTGATAGGAACGATTGTATCGAGTTTGCAGGTGGTCCTGGTTTTAATAACCTGACTCTGCTCTACTGTACAGTGGAATGTTTCTTGAACAGGTGGTTGCCTGGTTGGAAAGGATTAGTGGCAAACCTCCTCAGCCTTTTCATCACTCAGGTACCACGTACGTGCTAGCTGCTAATGATTGCTTTGGCAGTGTAGACAAAATGCTGCAGTCTTTCTCTGGAGTGGGAGGAAAAAGAGCTAAAGCAAACTCTAATGGACGCTGTGAGGAGTCCTTTGATTGTACGTCTGTAAAATGGGAGTAGGATCCGTGGTGAGATGTAACCCCCCTCTCAGACGCCACAACACATCTTGTTTGGTGTTTTTATTAAAGAGGAGATGTTCCCCTCCCAGTTGAAGCTTCTGGAGATGGCAGCTGCCAGGAACTTGAAAGAGTCAGCGATGTTCACAGCTGAATTGTTGATGTTCAGGGGGAGGTGGGAAAAAAGTGAAAAAAGGCACCTATGGAAGTTGAACCTCTTTGCTGCATTTTTGATTGTGTTTAGCCCAAAGCAAGTTAAGCCTCCTCCCTTTGGTGGATGGACTCCTTGCTGTTTGTAATTGGGTCCACCAGGATGGTGCTGTCTTCGCCTGCAGGCAGTTTGAAGGAAAGATTGCTCAAGGCGCAGATGCTATAATGTATATTTCTAGAAGAGTTCCAGGTCCAAACACTTATAGATGATTTCGAGGTCTAGAAATGGTTGGGTATACTGCACAAAAAGTGAAGAAACATGAGAAAGAAATAGAAAACATAACCTGTTGCTCAGTCTCTCAGCACATTTTGCAACTGTTGTAGTTTGAGACACAGATGAGGAGAAAGAGTTCAGAGATTCATTCCAATAACTATGGAATGGGCCCTTTGCCTTGGTCTTCTTTAAGAAATTCCTCTATAAACCCATCTGAATGATTAAGGAGGGAAATGTCCCACTTAATTCAATTAGGGTGTAATGAGAGGAAACCTGACCAACAGATGAGTCTTCAACTTTCTCTCACAAGACTTGGTATGAGTAACTGTTACTTTCACATCTCTCAGCCCATTGTCTTGACTGATCGATGGGGGCAGAGAGATAAATATTTCTTCAGTCTGTCAAATAAGATTTGTCTGTTTTCTGTAGGTACTGCCATTGACTGTTATGGATCACTTTTTGCCATTGCTGCACAATCTTTAAATAACATTCTTAAATAATAAGTATATACAATACATAACAGATTTTTCATAAAAGTCAGATAGACCCCTATGCAAGCTCATAATATTGAATAATGTATAATAATTTGGGCTGTATTTGATGTTTCATTTTGTTCATCAAATAAGAGTTGTGTTAAAAATGTGAAGAGCTGGCTCAGGCTGTTTGTGACAGGCACAAGGCACTGACAGCTGAGAATTATTAGGTAGATGGGAGGATGAGGGTTTGCTGGTATAGAGAAAAGCAGCCTTGTCTCTCAAAGCACAAGGAAAGCATAAAGATCATCAGCCTAGGTTCACGCAAGGACTCTGTCTGTTTGCGTACTTGGTGATTGAATTCATTATGTGCCACTATCAGCAAAGTCTGTGTAGCTTGCTTTTAACTCTGATTTTGCCATCCCAGACGCCTTGTTTCGCTCAGTTGTTGGCCAGCTGGAGTAATTCCCTTTTTTCTTCTTTTTATTCCTGAATGTTCTTTAATCCTCCCCATTTCTGTTGTTTTACTATTACTATTATTTTTCTTTATCTTTTCTGTCTACATCAGATGCAAAGCTCTTCCATCAAGATTATCTATCGACAAGATTATCAGAAACAACAGGAATGTTCAGTTAACGTGGGGATATAACTGTGAGTGCAGTGGTCTTAAAGTTTTCAGCTATTAGTGCTTTCCAGTTGCGCCAGCGAGCGCCGAATCTGTTAAGAGGCAGGAGAGGAGATCTAGCTAAGATTTAGCTGGATTGCATTAATGTTTTAAGGGACATCGCTGAGAGACAGTCAGTTATCATGATTATACTGAGGTTTCAATGTGGCTTTGCTGTGTTTTAACAAGGCCTGACAGTGTCTATTGTACTGTGCCTCACAGTGGTGGACAACTGGCTAGGTTATGCCAACATACCTGGCACTGTGGATGGCATCCTGCTATCTTTGTTGTCTTCACTCTTCCCATGTTGTCAGGGGAGTCTGCTTGCCCGTGCCATCCAAACTCCCAATATTACAAGCTCTCTAAATGGCTTGAATGCCAACCCCTAATCCCCCACATGGTTGCATAATGGTCCAAAATCTCAACTCAATAGACTTGAGCTCGACTGTAAAATTTGAAATCATCAAGCACAAAGGCAGATTCTTAGTGCAGCTATTGGTGCCACTTGAAAGTCTCTCTTTGGCCTTAATCATCCCTTGAAAAATTATCTCTCATTTCTGCATGAATTTTGGCTCGGCTAAATGAAGTGCTGTTCATCAGTAGCCAAGGCACTCAAAGGATCTCTGTGTTTTTGGCAACTGTTCATTATGGCCATGGCACAAATTAGAGTGACTAAGTATAAGTAACCTTGAGCTGACCGCCTTCTGGATGACGGCTATTGTTTTAGCCAGCTAGCAAGCGGAGCAGTGCAGCGGCTGACAATAGGGATCCAAATTCAATCTTGCTTGATATAATTCTGAGCTGATAACCTAGATGGTTGTATACCGCTGATGAGGCATAGCTGTAGTGTTTACAATGTAAAATATGTTGTCCACTGACAGTAAGAGATGCAAGCAGACT
>OMKZ01044155.1:4684-19065 GCA_900302535.1 Neoniphon sammara | reverse complement strand
ATTGTTTAATCTGCTCACCTCTGGGAGCATGGGTTTATCTAGAGAGCAGGCGACTGAGAGAACAGAGGTGAAAAGAGAGAGACGGCGGTCAGAGGGAGTGAGGAGCTGAAGGTTAAGGGAGTGAGAAGGTGTGGATGGGATTAAGGAACGACAGAAGCTTAAGGAGGGTTTAGGCTTTTTGAGCAGATTTTGCAGCACACTGGAAGTCATGGCTGAGGACGGGTTTGCGTGGAGTGGTAAAGGGCTTTTTAGGGATGATGGAGGACTAACATGGTCAGTACAAACTTAAGGAACTCCAGGGGGAAATGAAGGGAAAAGGAATATGAGGGAGTAAGGAGAAGACTGTGTGAATTGAAGTGCAGAGGGTGGAATGAAAAACTGGGCAGGGCAGAGGCTCCAAACAAAAAGTAAGGACTCCGAAATCATTCTTGGTTGTGATATGTGTGTCTCAAGAAACCTTCTTGGAAAACAGAAAAGAGTCCTCTAAAGGCTCTTCAGGCTGAAGGACGCTGGAAAAATATTTTCTCTGAAAAACTCATAGTTACACAGGTCAGTTAAGTGAAACCTACTTGATGACTTCAACTTCCACTGATGGATCTTAATGAGCACCTTCATCATGGTATTGATTCTGGGAGGGTAACTTTCACATTCCATTTGAACCCAGCCTACAACCTGAATACAAATGTACATACACACTGTAAAAAGTCATACTTGCCGTTTACATTATTTACACTTGGAGGCAGTCAAGTTAAAAACAAAACAATGTTGACAATCACTTTCTAAAGGAGAAAACTTATTTTTTTCCTGTTTATTCTAACAATAAAGACTAGTAATTTAAAGTGATTTTGTGACAATATCTCTCAGAGACTAGCAAACCATCCTAAAACTATAACTTTGGAAATATCCAGTTTTATCAGTTCATTAAAATATAAAGTGAGCAGGCTACATTGTTACCAAGTCACACTACTAATTGCTGTTCCTTCACATTCAAGAAAACCTTATTGCTATGAGCCGTTCCTTGTAGCTCAGCTGGTAGCTTTATCATGGTGATTATCCAGTTAAGCATTGGGCAGCCATGAACTTGGAGTCTTGCACTGGCAGTTGTTACAGCTGGAAGTGAACTGGAACAGGGTAAGAATCCTTCATTCCATAAACTGAAATAACTAGTTTGTATTTTTCATTGCTCCAGCCTGAACCATACACAGGGCTCTGCTGAGAAACTCTGAAAAATTGCTTCTTCGTGGCCCCTATGGCACCTCTCTACAGTATCCCTTATAAGTGCCAAGTAACAGCTTCAATTCAAAGTATGGGCTGTGGAGCTGCAGATAATAGTGAATAGCACAGATGGCTAATAGGGACCATAACTCATGTAAGAAGCTGAGCCATCATACGGAACATAACTAATGAACTGAAAAGTGAAGGGAAACAGGGAAATGATGCTTCCAAAAAAGGAGGTGAGGCTATAATAAGGGAAGTGAGGAGAGAAGATAAGATGGGAGGCTGTGAGGCATGCAGAAAGAACAGGAGGAGAGCCCTATTTTTACAGGTTTTAAGCTGAATCGCTGACTATTTCCCCACTGGATTGAGAAGTGTCTGTGCATGTCTGTCCATACAAAATCAGTTTGGCCTGAGCATTGTGTGCTGAGCCATGGACGTTACTGGAGTGAGTCACTCATCCCACAGTTAACATCACTGATCCGAAAATGAAATTTCAATTTGGTAGCAGTTCTGATTGAAGTTCTCTCAGGGTTTTAGGTGAGGCAACATGATTTCCATTTGCCTGAGCTATGGAGGAAAACTACAGCGATCCACTGTTACATTTCAAAATATAGTTTTCTTTCACTTAAGCTGCACTGTACCCCATGATCCTATTACATGTTCTTCATAGAGCCCCTGGTGAACATTTTATTGAACAAACTAGACTTGTCCACATAATGGCCACAGTGTCTAAAAGCACTCCATGTAGCACAGGCTGTAGTTACACTTGTCACAGTATGTGAGTTTTTCATCCAAACATGACAGGCTGCATTCACTGATGGTCCTGGAAAAAACAAAAATTAGATTTTTGCCCAATTTGCTATAGGATGGTCAAAGCCAGATATAAAAATGGTCAGATTTGGATATCAAACTGAACTGTGTGCCTGAATGCAATCCAGACATAAAAAAAATAATGCAGATATACAGTAGATTTAAATAAACACAACCCGAGCAGATAACAGCATCACAGCCAAGTGAGGACACACAGTAATGTAATATAAAATCAAACATTTAGAATTAAATTTCAAACATTACATTAAACTGACAGGTGTAACTGTAGCCGCAGTCCCTCATCTCTTTCAAAGCTTCAGCGTCATGATCACTACTCTGAGTGTGATTAGAGCAATGGACATTAGTTTTATTATTTCTGCCGGTTGGGATTTGATGGACAGATTAGTCACTACATTACAAACCCTCTGATTGACTAAACTCATACTCTTGTATGAGTTATTCCACGTTTTCAGCCACTGCTGCCGTACAAGCCTGAATTTTAATTGTGGACTGTCATCAATCTGACAATCAAATCACATTCAGTCGGCAACCAACATCAGCCTCTTTTTTCTGTTAAATCCTTGCTGTCAATGTGTGCCTCCTCAACATATTTCTTTGAGTTCCAGTAAAATACATTGATCCTTTTTTACATTAAGGAGATGCACAAAGTAGAAAAAGGAACCACATCACTTGACCGGTTCAATAAAAGTCTGTTGCTAACTATCTACATGACTCCTAGTGCAGTGAGGACTGTGGTATAGAAAAAGATGGAGTTGGCATCAGAGTAGTAAAGCAGAAACTGGAGGTAGATAAAGCTAGATAAACCTGAGAAAGTGAAAATCTAAATCTAAATTATATATCAAATGTGTTGCATCATTTATCAAGAGGCATCATATGGAAAGCCTATCTTTCCAAAGATACCAGGAACTATGTGTATGCCATAGGTGAACAAATAGGGTTAAGCTAAAAATAGAATTTCTTAAATATATTTATTACAATAGCCCGTTCTGATACATTTGAAATGTATAGACGAAATAACTGGCTGGAAAAGTCTGAGCTATCTATCTCACTTTCTGTGAGCCAGGCCCTTTGCATTCACTGCACAAGTCAGCAAGAGAGAGACAGTCGGTTACTGAAGGTGAGAGGGAGAACTAATATTCTGTGGATCAACTTAAGAGTCTAAAGTTGCCTTGAACCCTCTATATATTAATTGCCAAATAAAGCACTTGGATTTGATTACACCCTGACTTGTTGTTAGCGTTACTACTGAAGCTCTGCCATCTTTATCAAGGAAAGGTGCTAGTCTCAACATTTGACTATTACAGTTCATTCATCTTCATGTACAATATTTGTATCACCAACAAGTTGCCTTAACAGTGTCAGTGGACCTTTAAATATGGAGCTGGTGCAGAGTCCTGTGTGACTGCTGAGAGGCAGGGAGAGGGAAGCACAGTGCTGGAGGAGAGCTTTCCTTCTCTGTATGCAGTATGAGGCTCCCAGGTCATAAATAAAACATGGGAGAGAGTTTTATTTTTTATTTATTTATTTATTTTTATTTATTTTTTTGCTTCTTTTGGCAAAATGAAAGGGAGGTGGGATAGCTGTGATCCTGTACCTGCTGCTGTGACAAACATGCAGGTTAACTTGTCTCCCACCTGGTTTATGCACGAGGCAAATCTGCTGCTTTTGGATGAGAATTTGGAGCATGTTTGGCTGGTGTGGTGCAAACAAGTAATAGCCACTCCCATCCAACAGTCCCAGCTAAATACAGCTTTGTTTTCTTTCATTATTATATTTTTGCAATAAATCCCAATCGTTATTTTGTATTTCACTCATTAAAATAACGTAAATAAAATTGTTCACTATAAAAATGATCGTTGTATAAAATCTGTCCCATATGAAAAGGAGAGTTTAAGTAGGAAACTGTGAAACTGAAGAGTCCCTTAAGGAATCTCCTGAGTATCATCATAGCCCACAATAATGCAGGCAAAACACACACACACACACACACACACACACACACATACAAACAAACATTAGGTGAACCTTTTAGCTTCTTATACATTATGTATATAGTTACAGTATGGGAGCAGCATATTAATCTCCTGGGTCATTACCATGTACAGAGAACTGTTGTTTCATGTTTTCCTCTGTGGAGGACAGATTTTCACCCATTAAAAGTCACCATGTTGAGCCAATGTACTGCATGGAAGAAATTAAATTTGGGCAATGCTTCCCTCAGAGAACCAAAGATTATGAGTCAGTACTTGTTATACTGTACAAGACACAAGTTGCAGTCTGGCATATTTTAAGTACAGCTGTGAAGTGAGTTTGAAATGAAGTGAGCTGTGAGTTTGGAAAGGGGAAAATGGGAAGGAATTGGTTCTAATTATTCAATACATCAGTCACACAAATGAAAATGCATATATGGGTCATGGAACAAGAAAACTGGCTACAATACATGCACACTACACCTGTGAGTTCATACATTGTTCCTCAGGCAGTAGTACCTTTACTGTTGCATGGGCTAGTGTTTGTTATTTGTATCTTTGTGACTAATAGCTTCAACATATCTGTCCAGATTCACTAAGATTATGTTACAAGGACAATGCAATGCTCCACCCCTGCACCTCAGTTGCTCGAGCTAAGAGTGCAACATTATTCACGAAGAAATGTATGTAAATCAAGTTAATCAAGTATAAACAACCCCTAAAAAACGAGAACTGCACAAGCAAATAACCCCTTTCATCACCAATTGCAAATGCAAATTGCCCACTTAAGATCTGAGACTGATTCACCAAGGCTGGCACCCTTGCACGCTAAAGCGCCCTCTATAATTGGAGCATTCTCTGATCTGATTTGAGATTCTAGGACGAATACCCTCTCCCTTGCATGCCTGACTTGCTGGTAGTGATGCCTTCATACTGCAGAAATGACAGCAGCCATTCTGAATGGCAAAACTGTTTCTGAAAAAAAGTCTTTACACCACCCTTCAAATGATCTTACATGCACCACCATAATTTGGGGATGCTGGTGTTATAAATTTTTACTGAACTAGGCGCAATCTTGACTTCCATGACCCCGCCTGTAAATAAACATTGGGCAAAATTTGGTGGGCAAAATTTTGAGATTTGCTTAAAGCAAGCTTGAAGGGCACAAACAGGCTTTATATTTGTCACGCTATCCACTGTTTGTGCACAGCTAGTGAACTGCATGGCATTTTGATTTGATCATTTTGGTATTTCAGCACGTGCTCTTCCCTGCACAAGCCTTGAGTGAATCTGGTCCAAGTGTGGTTTTTGAGCTGTAAGTGCTTGCAATCCCCTTATCTTATTGTAAGAACATGTGCATTTCAGATTGCAATCCAAAGAGCATTCTGTAAAAGATAAGGGAGCACTCTTATAGCAGGACTTACCTGCTGGGGACTCGTTGTGGTTTTCCTCATCAGAGTCAGCAAAAACTTCTGCCAGCTCCTGGTCAGACATGTCAGTCAACTCTGTCAGATCCAGAAGGTCAAAGTGCACCTCCAGAGATGACACACTACTCAGGGGCTCTAAGGTGGCAGAGATAAAGAGAAGATGGCATATAGTTTGAAACGAAGTGGTGGGTATACACTATTCTCTCAACTGTGCTGACACCACAGAAGAAATGCTGCTTTTTAAAAGGAGTGAGGGTAATTACATGTACCACTAGTGCACAGCCCCTCAACCCATCATAAAATGCAACTCCTGAATCTCAAATGTGCTCATAATCAGATCAGTTGCGGTCCCTGGTGGTACTGAAATCAATTTCAGCAACACAAAAGACTTTGAATCATTTATCTAGTTTTATCAGCACTTCTTTTGTAAGCTATGCACCCTCCACTTCAGAAATATCATAAGAAATGGCGCTCTTTAATCTGCCTCCCAGACAACCGGCTGGTCTGTGAGGCAAGCTGTAGTGAGCGTATGTCTCTCTATCAGCAATGATACCAGTGTGTTAAAACTTATAGCTTGACTGCACAATCAAGACAACAGCTAAGGTCAGTGGCGATGAAAATAGTCTCTATGGCCGGTTCTACAACATGCCCGCCCCTGTATCTCTCTCCGGGGTGTGGGACACCTGCTTATTTCCAAATAAGCCCCTCATACCCTCATACCATGTGAGCCCTCAGGCACACATGGCCACTGTTGCATATAAGAATCATAGATGCGTTGTGCTGTATGCCAACGTGCCAGCCTCAGCATTCCAGTCAGGCTGCTATAAATGTTGGAATGCAAATGTAATGTAATATAGCATGGACTGTATATTTAAGGGCCTGACTCTGTAACATATTCTGTGCAGCCTAGCAAGGGTCCCACTAAACCTACTTATTTTAACACTGTTGATATGTGTTTCCCTCAGGAACCTCATCAGCGCAATACGTCTGGACTAATCCACCATTATGATGAATAAGAGAATGTTTGATGCTGTGCTACTTTAGTATTTGCACAGTAATTATGATAGAAGGACATGCAACATTAAAAAGAACAGCATTAATAATGTACGAAATGAAAGAAACCCAAGTCCATAGGTCCATGGTTGTCCCCTTAATTCAGCAAGTTGTATTAAAAAAAAAGCATTGCCAATCATCAAACCATAGAAGCACATAAAAGAGACAACACAAGAGACATAATTACAAGAAAGTAACAAACCAGAATAAAACAATTTATTGTGCATGCAACCATGCAAAAGGGGCAAAATGCACATCAGATTGCATCCAATTCATTTAAACATGAGATATTTTTTTAAACTGTGTTCTGAAAGGGGGTAAAGAGTAGATTTAAATGTTGTATTCAATGCTACTATATAGGGACTATATGCATTTTTTAGGGATCAGAGGATGGTTGTCTGTCTGTGCAGTGCAACCCCTTAGTAGGACTGGGAACCTCTGTTTAAGTTAAACACAGAGTGCACTTCAGCTGTTGTGTGTGGGTGTGTCTGTGTGGAGAAAAAGAGGGGGTGCATGACAGGCTGAAAGCTGCCATTATCCCATTTCTTCTGTGTGCTGCTCTTGAGTTTTGCGGGCTGTTTAAAACAATGCCTCAGAGTGAATCAGAGTGCGCTGTTCTTTGTCCGCTGTGAAGAAGAATTTTCTCCTTTATCTTTATATGAAACACACGTTGATTTGAAGAGAGAAAAATTGAGACATGTTACAATAAATCAGAGAAGACTGATCATCATGCTGAAGTAGTGGCCTGGCAGGTGAATGTGACTATATTTCATTATGTTAGGTGTATTCAACATCAGAACTGAGAGGCAACTTTAATGGAATGAAACAGAGAAAGAAAACAGTTGAGATGAGAGAATAGAAATGGGAGAGAGGAAAATAGAGAGACTTTTAGAGAGGCATGTTGATGGTGTTTGAAGGTATCTTTCAATGAGCCATCACTAGCCATAGGGGTTCAAAGGCAGGACAAATAGACAATCTTGTGTCACCTCTATTTTATGACACGCTTAGCAGGACAGCAATCCCTACTGTCTCACCCTTTACGTCTCCCCAACCCCAAACCATCCTCTCCACTCCAGACCTAAAGTCCTGCTCAGTTTCAATCTCATACTCAGGGCCAGAATGAGGCTATATTTATTAAACTTAGGTTCTGACAGTTGTGAAGAAAACCTAAATTTAACTGGGTCTACTTTAAAGTTGACTTGGGTGTAAACAGGCATCCAAATACTGAGTCTACAAACTTGACCCTTCATTTATCATACTTAGAGTGCATTAAGGCATACATTAACACATTAATGTTATATCACAAATTAGAGGCTTGGTTTGCTTCCTAGTTTGCATTCTTAAAACTGATTGGAGGACCTAGGCTAAACAAACGATGAAAATTCTTGGGGAGACTTCAAGTATTCACTTTCAGCAGAGCAACCGGTAGAGAACGAGGCCTGATTGCTATCGTGGAATGTCAGGATTCATTAATTCACTGTCTTTATCTGCTTATTCCCATTCAGGGACATGGGGGACTAGAGCCTGTCCCAGCATGCATTAGGAGGAAAGCAGGAAAACACCCTGGACAATCCATCAAAGGGCTAACATAGATAGACAATTACACTTGGCTCGCCTACACTCGCCTCCCACCTGACTAGGAGCAAACCGGAGCACCAAGAGGAAACTCACGTGGACACAGGAAGAAAATGTCAACTCTACAAATAATCAGGGCCAGAAATCAAACACAGACCTTTATGTTGGTGAAGCAATAGTGCTCACCATATGCTAAATAATGTCTGTTACTTCACATATACAGCAACTGGGCTTATAAAATTAATAATATATGTTACAGTGGAAGGGGACCATCATATGCCCCACAGGAACTGATATTAAGACACAACTATATTAAAAAGGTTAGGGCTGTTAAATTTGTGCAAATATTAAAGTCTGTAGAGACTAAGAGTGAAAGAGAATAACAAGGAGGCGGAAGAGACAGAATGAGGGAGAGTAAGGGAGAGAAATAGAATAGGTTGTGAAATTTTAGTCCTTTCAGACCTTAGTGCTGCATTTGACACTGTTGACCATGCAGTTCTAGCTGACCACCTGGAGCACTGTGCAGGATCAGTGCTGAGTTGGCTCTGAAACTACCTGCTTCAACCAAATCTACACTGTGATGAGAGAAGCAATTTCCCATCTACCTCACCTGATATCACCAGTGGAGTTCCTCATGGCTCCATTCTAGGTCCTATTTTTTTCCCTCTACATGCTCCTTCTTGTTCCTAATTTGCAAACACAATACCCCTTTCCATGTGCATGCTGATGGCATCCAAATATATCTCCCATTAAAACCTGGTGACCAAAACTCCATACTGTCTCTTAAAAACTGCCTCACAGACATCTAGTGTTGTTTGCTGTGAAAGCAAATTGAAAATAATCGCATATGGTTCTCCTAGTTCCAGAAATCTAAAGGATCATTGTATGTCTGCCCAGTTGATAAAGCAATGCAGGTGAAGTAGTAGAGCATTTCTGATCGGTGCAATGGATAAACATGTCAGAAATCATGTTGTTTTGTATCCTTCACAGATCTAAAGAGGATGCTTTTCTCTCTTACTTCTTTAGCCTCAGTCAAACTAACTCTCATGTTTCCAGCAGGTTCACAATGAAGCAGCTAGGATTTTAACTGGTGCCAAAAAAAGATTCCATATATCCCCAGTTTTAGCATCTCATCACTAGCTGACAGTTAGAAGTGAATTTAAGATTCTGCTGAACATGTTTAACACTCTGCTAGGTCTGGCCCTTAGTTGCATCACAAGAGCCTTATTTCCTTATGAGCCAGAGCATATCCTGAGATCTTGAGGCAAGGCTCTGACTCTCCCTCAGGCTAGACTCAGGACTGAAAGTGACTGTGCTTTTGCCATCAGGGCACCTAGACCGTGGAATGACCTGCATAAGGAACTTGGACTTACTACAAAAGTAGCTTTAAAACCACTTATTAAAGTGCACATTTATAGACTTGCTTTTATGTTATTATTCTTGCTCTTTCTCATTTTATCTTGTGTTTTTTTTTCTTGCATTCTCTTGTGGCTGATTTTGTATTACTATCTATTCTTTGTAACAACCCAAACTTTTAAGGATAGTATTTTCACAAAAGAAAAATTAAACGCTTTATCTTGCTTGTGCTTCTAATTTTGTATGTCCTTTTTATGTGTTTTACAATTCTTGTTTTTATTCCTTCCTGAGAAGCACCTTGTAATCTATTGTTTTTATTAATTATTAGTAGTAAGAGCAGTATTCCCTTTGAGGCTGTACATGGAACAGCATTAAAGGCCTGAGTCAACCACCCATACACCGCTGGTTAGAGCAACACCAGCTTTTTTTTTTTTTTTTTTTTTTTTTTAATTGGAGAGAAACAAAAGGGTATATGTAAACAGCAACCCACACTATTTCACATCAGAGACTTTGGCTGTTTTTGAATGTCTGTTGTACTGGTATATGCCCATGGGCTTATATTCAGTACAACCGCACTGCAGAAAACATGCTTGGTTGCCACAAATAATATAATACCTGATGTTTTTAAGTGTTTTATTTTAATCCAAGGTTCCTTCTTTGTGTGTATGTGTGTGCATCTGTATGTATATGTGCATATGTGTAATAACAGTTTGCTCAGGATGAGCTAGCTTTCCCAAGAGGCTGGAAGATGCTCACCTGCAGCTATCACTCTTTTTTTTCCCCAGAAAAAGAGAAGAGATAAAAACTGAAACAAAGGCATGGGGAATTGTGGAGGAGGAGATGAAAAGAAAAGAGAAAGAAGCAGAAACAGGATGGCATAAAGGGAGAGATGAAGCTGTTGTATAATAAAAACGGTACAGGCTCTGTGGGTGAGATAAAGGTAGAAAAAAGAGAGGGAAAACGGGAGATGGGATGCAAGTAGATGGAGACTTGAAGGGATTATATAAAAGAAGCACTCTGTGTGTTATTTCAACTGGTTACTAGTTTATTCCCTCTGCTGTGCTTGCTTTTCTTAACCCCATCTCTGACATCCCTTTTTCCCTCTCCCACACCCATCCTCCTTGAATAATTGATCAGTACGTTTTCCCTCCCAGTGTAGCTGATGACAAGCAGACACGCTGAAACAACTGCCTCCTTCTCAACACCAATCAGGACTGCTCTGAGATGCCAGTGGTGAGAGCTGACAATACAAAATAACCTGCTGACCATGGCCTATAAAGTCAAATTTGGACTGTAGTCGTTTCCTGACCTATTCTTAACACCCTGCATTTCAGCATATTTCATAAAGCACACCTTTAATTACCATTATTCCCTTTCCTGCCCATGCCTTTGTTCTTATGATGTCTGACAAGGTCCCTTTGATTTACATATTTTGAAAAGTGATTTGACACTTCCATTAATTAATAAAATTCCACTAACTGCTGTTTAACTGAATGCCATTTGATTAATATAGGGTTTGCATCAATCACTTTAATGGGATTATATTAAGTGCCCTTTCCTTTCCTTTGCTTTGCTTTCCTTTCCTTTCCTTCTCTTTTCTTCGTGTGGAAGGCACTGATGGATTTAACTGAAGGAACAAAGACACTAGAATGGGAGGATGGGCAATAGGGAGGTGCTCAGATTTGGGAGAAAGGATAAGAGAGGAGGGGATGTGCCTGGTATTCTGGACTGTCAGAGCTGTATGTGTGATCTCATTCCCTCACTACCTCTAAGGTCATTAGTCCAACATGAGCAGCCTGTGATTAGGACTGGAGAAGGTTTTTTGACATGACAAAATTTGGCGCGCACCTCTTTCACTCTGCATATGTAAATATACTTTACTGAGAGGACCTGGTATTAGCTTTCCCTATTAAAACAGGAAGAATAAGCAAACTGTCTGCTAAACTGTCTGTCTGCTGTCCTCTTTTCAGTTTAACAGGATTTAGATTACACACAAGCTTGTCTCAATAATGGCATTTTGTAGTACAGCAGTTTGTAAAAAGTTAAAGGGTATTGATTTGTTTTCAGTTTCAGCTCTTTATTATTGCTGTTACAGTTCTAATAGCGTGAATACAAACCCTCAACTTATGTAGGCGTTTTGTTAAAATCTACACCGCTACTGGAAAAAAATGGAATATGATAATGATGGATGTGAATGTAATCAGCAAGTTTGATCATTTTGTAGTAACTCATTGATTCTTTTTTTCAGGATAGTACTGTCACAAATCAAGTTTTGTAATTCATTATATAGGCAGTAGTCTCTTATCTCTCTCTCTCTCTCTCTCTCTCTCTCTGCTTCTCTAGCCACCACGTGTTGGCGAGCCTGCCAGGTGGCATGGCGAGTGGCCACATTAAAACCGGAGGACAGAGACAC
Organism: Neoniphon sammara; assembly: GCA_900302535.1. Classification (NCBI taxonomy): domain Eukaryota; kingdom Metazoa; phylum Chordata; class Actinopteri; order Holocentriformes; family Holocentridae; genus Neoniphon; species Neoniphon sammara. Next base: position 7,222 of record OMKZ01044155.1, on the reverse strand, counting down.
TATAGCTTCGGTGGATGAGTTGTCTCTTTAAATAAGCACTCAGTTAGTGAAGCAGATAAATGCTGCCTTGTAGCCTCAGTATCTGTCTCTGTGTCTCTGTGGCCTGAGGCTGTGCCCTGGGCTCTGGGCCCTTGGTCTGGCACAAACAGGGAAGCCTCTCTATGGAACTGATGCACAATGGAGCCTTTCAGCCAAGGCTGTGGAGTGGACTTTGAGAGTGAGGCGAGGGTGGAGGGGGTGCCTAAAATATACAGTGATCATTCAGCAGTTCTCAAGATTGGAGAAGCTTAACCTTTCGTGGGTAAGGAGGTCAATAGTTCAGAAGTGCATGTGTGAGACGTGTGAAAAATAAATCTATGTTTTTGTTTAGTGTTTCAGAGGCTGAGATAGAAGTTACTAGATTCTACTGTAGTTCACTGGAACAGTCAGTGTCATTGAATCGACACTGCCTAATAGAAACATCCTATCCTCTGTACTTAAGCTTCAATAGTCAAGTACTTTCAAACTTCCTCTTGGTCAAATTCTTCAATTAACCATTCATCCATCTGTCCATCCATCCATCCCCTTACCCCGGTACTCACGTCTCCTCTCGGTGACGTGCAGCAGGCCAGTGGTGTGCCCTGATAGGCCGCCCTCCTCCTCCCCAGCTGGGTGGTGGAACAGCTCCTTGGATAAATCCCCTGAGCTGGAGGGCTTCAGCAGCTTCTGGATGTCTTTATTGGGCTCTATCAACAGAGAGAGAGAGTGCAAGAGAGAGAGAGAGAGAGAGAGAGAGAGAGAGTTAATCATGTCAAGTTCTGTCAGTCATGTCAGTCAAGTTAATCATGAGCTTGATAATTTTATTAAAGGACAAGAGAAGTGGTTCAGGTATAGCACTTATTTTCACAACTTAATTTACTTTGGATCTCTGTTTCCTTTAACTCTAATTTGTTTCCCATGAACCAAACACAACATAAAATATAATAATTATGCAGTGAAATGTTTATAAAGAAACATCATTGGATAATGGGGGTGTGTACCTAACAGTGTACCTAAACATTTCCACCACTGGAGGAACTCGATGTTCCCTTCAGCGTCTCTCAGTCAGGTACTGCAGTTTGCTCTTTGCATAACCAACGTTATGTATTCCCACTGAGATAATATCTCAAGCATACCAGATCTAGGCCAAACATTAATCCCCAGGTTATTGCATCACCTGTCGTTTGTAATCCCTGAATATCGGAATTGCCTGTCTCTCTGTCCCATCTACAACATACATACCAAGAGGTCTACACAACCTTTTATTTTCTGTCAATCCTGTATTCATTTCACTGTCTGGAGCTGTATATATGTGTGCGTGTATCTGAAATAGCTCTTGAGATCTTTTCAGGTGTGTGTTCCTAAGATGAGATGGGCCTACTTTGCCTTGAGCAGATATTTAATTGAATTTATGTGAAAACAACTATTTCATCATGTTTTGTGAAACAATGCATTTCTATGAAGAAAAATGAGCTCCAAGAGCTTTGTCATGTTATTCACTTCAGTTACTGTTCTCAGTCAAGCCAGCTGAAAAATCTCAAACATATCTCAAACAAGCATTCAAATGAAAAACAATCTCACACAGGCTATTTGCAGCTCTGAAAATAGAAGGTACTTTAAATAGTGTCCCCTAAAATGAGGTAAGCAGAAAATCTCACTCCACAAAACTTGATCAAAGTTAAATCTTTGCTCACACAACTTATTTCTTTCAGACCTCAGACATCACAGTTTTTGTTACTTGAAGTGGAGAAGTAGAGGGAAAGTTGGGGCTGACAGGGATGTAGGAATGTACAGAGGAAAACAGTGCACATACAGTGCGCAGTATTCAGTGCTATCAGTACACTGCTGCATGGAGTATGGTGTAGTAGCGTATGGGGGGCAGGAAAAGTAAGCAGAACAGAGGACCGGCATAGTAAGACTTCATCAAGACAACATCATAGGTAGGCTGCATGTTTAACTGAACAAAGAAAAGAAATTGTAAGACTCAATTTCCAAAATGCATATGGCTAAATAGTGGGAAATGCCACTCCATGCAGCATCCTAAACAAGGTTTTCTGCTGCTGTACGGACCCTGCAAATCAAATTTGCATGATGTAGAAAAAAAAATAGAATAAATCTACCCACAAAGATAATATTTTGACATTTTTCAAGGCCGAAATAGTATCTATGCAGAAAAATACATACATCGATGTATTGCAATGAACACTGGAAATGCAATATTAAGCAAAAACAAAACAAAACAAAAAAACATTGCAGCATGACTTAGGTGTAGTTGCTTCCCAATGGGCTTCACCAGATGGCTGGTACCATTTATGCTTGCAGTCTGTTCCTAGACTGTAGAATCTCTCAAATCAGACGGAGAGCGTGTGCTACAGCGAGGGCCTGGCCAGCTGAGACACGGCCAAAATATGATGGATTCTCATTTCACCCTGGATACCCCAGTGTTCATTGTTGGCTATTGATTTATCTTCCCAGAGAAGATCCAAACAAACCGAAAAGACGGTAGCTTTTGCTTCCCCT
>OMKZ01044145.1:0-12135 GCA_900302535.1 Neoniphon sammara | reverse complement strand
TTTAATCCTTAAATTGCCAGTCATTCAGAGGGGGATTTGCAGAGTCCAGTGGATTTTCACCAGTGTTAGGAAGCATCATTACCACTAAAATTAGTTATAATGGGGCATCTTTAAGAGCAGGGCTGGGAAGTTGATGTGGCTCTTGCATGGAAATCTAAATATTATATGGATAGCTAAAATATTACATTAAAAATTTAGACCTGGGACTGATTTGTCAGTGGTTACTGTAGCTAACAAAAGTGTAGACACCAGGTCACAATTCATATAGCAGCAGCATCAACAGACACAATCTCTCTAGACATACTGGGTATCTTTTTGTCTATCAATGCTAGCTAGACATGATCTCTACGAGGAGGAGATCAAATTACAAATTGGTGTTTGTCCCTCTCTCTCTCTCTCTCTCTCTCTCTCCCTCCCTGTACAGCTGCGTCTCAGGTCCCTGACGGCTGGCCCCAGCAGGGAGAGATTAAAATCCAAAACCTGAGTGTCCGTTATGACGCCACGCTGAAGCCTGTGCTCAAAAATGTTAACGCTCACATCAGCCCTGGACAGAAGGTAACAAAAGTGGAAAACATTGTTCATGAACAGAGTGGACAAACCAAAAGGCTGGTGAAACTCTAAGAACATTTGAGTAAATTTGTGATATTGATTCATGATAATGATGAAGAACATGTTCCTCTGTGCTGTGTACCCTCATAGCTTTACACCTGTTTGTTTCCAGGTGGGGATCTGTGGCAGGACAGGCAGTGGCAAATCCTCTTTCTCTTTGGCCTTCTTCCGCATGGTGGACATGTTTGAGGGTAAAAATTTCAAATACTTCTGTTTGCCATGAGAGAAGTGTTTGGCAATCTTTTTACTATTTCACCTTTGATATTCTCAGCCTAGTTTAGGTGTGTGTTCTTATATTCTCTAAAAAGTTCAAACTTTCATTCCACATGAGTGTGTGGGTTTTTTAATGAAATAATAGATAAGGTTTCCTATATATGATACTGGCTTCAAGCAAAACTTGGACCTGTCAGTGTATCAAATGCTGACAATTTCCTGTCACTTCATTAACAGCTGTAATGAATGTTGTCATTCAATTTATACTGTGGTTTTTTGTTCCACAGGGAGGATTGTGATAGATGACATAGACATTGCCAAGCTGCCTCTGCAGACGCTCCGGTCTCGCTTGTCCATCATCCTCCAAGACCCGATCCTGTTCAGTGGGACCATCCGGTGCGAATAACTTCACGCTGACGTTACTGCTGTCCTTATTATTCACTGTTCACCAATCTCATCACACTCCGAATAAGAGGAATGACAGGTCCCCTTGCTCACGGCACTCTGTGGTACAAAAGGCCTGTTCAATTTTAGATTCTGATTGATATTTTGACTCTTCAAAAGCACACAGCTTGTGAAGAAAAAAAGAAAAAAAAAAGCACACAGATAAACCATTGCTCACTAGATGAACAAGAAGCATTCTCTGCACAGTTTATTTGAAGCGGTTTCCATGGAAGAGAGAGGGGGAAAAAAATCTCTTCCAGTAAGTGGGTCAATTGGCACACTGTGACACACTTCAAAGTCGCTTATCATGAGACTGAGGAGAGCTGTTAGAGCTGCACAGGGTTGGAGATAACAGGACATTCCTCTGAAAACTCTACTGGAGTGTGTTTATTTTTGGATTACAGTACTTGTGACCATAAAAGCTTTGTCATTTTGGAGAGTTACCCAAGTAGGCATTTATGGAAGGCATTTTTTTTTGAACATTTATAAAAGTTGCTACAACATAATCACACAAGGCACTACATAAAGTGAATATTTGTTGTGATAAAATATGTATATTTCCAATATTTTCAAATAAGTATGGAAATAAAGTCTTGTCTTTTTGGTTTTAGCGGTTGAGGTTAAAATTAGGATTACCTTTACATTAGATTAATGGTTAAAGCAATACTGTGGAAATTTTTCCCAGAGTGGCACTTGTTGGCTATAATCGGTACTTTTTCACCTCTGTTTTCAATCTGCTTTCAGTACATTTCCCAAAGAACACAGCAACACTGTTTTTTGGGAAGCAAAAATAGGTGGGCGAAGTTGCTTTGTCTTTGACAGCCATTGTTGTGAACAAAACTGTAGCTTGCTCGCTTGCTATTCCGGCTGTGTACAGTAGCTTGTGTTATTTCTGGTGCACCACAGAACCATACAGTCTCATGATACCTATTTATTCCTGTGGAAAGACAGTGAGCATGCCAGATGCACCAGATCATCTGAGGCTCTAAAACCACAGCTGCTTGCAGCGTCTGAAACTAGCTTTTTGTTGAATCAGCCATTGTGTGTGATAGATTAAAAAATTACCAGACACTTGGACATTTTCTTGGACACGCTTTTATTTCACACAATATGAAAATAAAAATTACTGGACCTCATGCTTTGTAAAAAAAAAAAAAAAAATCTTAATTTTAAGACAAAGACAAGGCTACTAAAGTTATTTCTGTTAGTTATAAGGAGTTGTCTTCCTCTTTCAAACAGTTAATAATGTTAGATAAATATGCCTATAATTTTCACTGAATATAAGCTAACTTTAGGCTTCTGCTCTAGCGGGCGTTTCTACTGGCAACAAAAGCAGAGCACATCCAATCAGAGTAGCCGAACAAACCCAAGGATTTGTCGGAGTCGAAGTCTGGTGTTGTGTGATTACTGTAACCACATGAACTTAGATGTATATTTTGGTGTTTTGTTTTCAGTAGCTGTCTATATTTCTACATGACAACAATGTGTCTAGTAAACCGGTTCTGTTTACCCAACTCTACAGTAATCCACTCACATTTGGTGGTTCATCAGGAAATAATGGATGTGTGTGTGTATGTGTGTGTGTGTACAGTTTCAACCTGGACCCTGAGATGAAGGCTACAGATGAGATGCTGTGGGAAGCTCTGGAGATTGCCCAGCTGAAGCCTGTTGTTAAATCCCTACCAGGAGGCCTGGGTGAGAATATGTTTGATTGATTTTGTATGTGTGTGAGAGAGAAGGGGGGTGAGGGTCTTTTGTACACACACACCCACACAAACGCAGCTCCACAAACAAACTTTGACATGCATCTGTACATATTAACATCCTATATTAACACAAATGTTTGACAGTAATTCTGTATAGATTATCTAAAAGCAGACAGTGACACATTATGTGTACAAATGCAGTAAATCCTTCACTGAGTCATATATTCTGTTCATGTGCTCATCACATCTTCCTGCAGCTCTTCAGTTGCTGGACACAAAGCTGCCGTATCAGACTACATGTTCATTAAATTTTTAAAGCCCTCACAGTCCTGCACTACAAAGTTTTTCAGGCATTTCATTCATAGCTCAGCTCAGATATTTACTCTGACATGAGGAGCAGAAATTCACGTCATCAGTATACGTTGCTGTTCCTTCAGAGACCCGACAGGAGACAGGAATGTATGGTATGCTGATCTTTGCGGTGTCTTAATTAAGCTTCTGTTGGGTGGCACAAAAGGGTGATTTGTCATGTTAGCGCCTCAGTGCTTAAACCGTCTGATTATGATGAGAACCAGCAATTATCCTACACAATCATTTTTCTATTTATGTCACTACTTAGACAGAGGCAGACACCTGTGCTATCAGTTTGTCTTATGTGTGACAGTGACAAAGTGTTTGTGTGTGTGTGTGTGTGTGTGTGTGTGTGTGTGTTGGCAGTGTCATGGAGGTACTACTCAGCTACTCAGCAGTGTAGTTAATGTTCACTAGAGCCAAGCATTTAATCAGGTATTGATCTGTCAGCCATTAGATAATGGCTAATTAACTCCCCCCCCCATTTAGCTACAGTACCTGCAGTGTTTTATTTCCCAGTGTTTTATATTGCTTAAAAAAGTCCATGAATAATAAAAGAAATCTTACCAAGTCCAGGAACTTTAAGGATTTTTAATGCTGCTGTGCCATTTTACTTTTCTTTAGGTATATCTACTGCTGTGGTTTTGACTGTTTATATGACAAGTGCCAAAGACAAATTTCCACTCGATGTAGTACATTTAGTGGACAGTAAAGTGCTCTTATCTTATCTTAATGACCTGGTGCAGTGAGCAGTTTCCAGAAATATCTTGTTGATGGTGAGTTGCTGTGAGATGTACAATCAAAGTCCCAATGAAATGAAAAATATGGAAAAAACACTCCAGGCAAATCTGAGTAAAATTCTAGGCACTGTTGCATGGAGAAGAAAGGGAGGATGTAAGAGATAAGATAAAATACCTTTATTCAAAATAACATGTTAGCAAAAAAACAACAAAACAAAAAATGACTGTTTTTGAACCACAGGTCTTCATCAGGGCTGAACAGGTTGTCTTAAGTAATTGACTTGAATAGTCCATGTTGAAATGGACCAATGGAAAACAATTTCTTTTTTTCCTAGCTAAATCTCCATATCATAACATGTAACAATAAATAATAACAATAAATAACAATAAATAACAAAAACATGCAGCAATTACACGCTGTGTACATGCACATCTAAAAATTAAACTATGAGTCATAGAAAGGCCCAATGAAGCCCAATCGAGGTTGAAATTTTGCAAATAAACACCAAGGAAGCATCATGTCCCCATGTTTTATATCAAAATCCTATTACTTTGCTGCCAGGAGAAAAAAAACAAAAGTATCTTTATTGGTTATATAAGGTTGAACCAGTAGGCGCACATAAAGATTACTAGCAAAAATACCGTAACAGATGTTTGATGTTCCCTTTTCCTAAAATACCATGGTTGTGTCCTGATAGCTAAGATGTTTAATTTAGAAGAATCCTGAATTTTTTTAGCAGTCCTTCCCCACATCATGTCCCACACAAACATCCTGTTTCAACCAGAAATATTACAAATTATAGAAGCAAGACACTGTTGTAATTTTGTTTCTGTGCAACTTGAAGATTAAATAACTTTGATGAACAACATCTGTCCTGCTCTGTAGGTCATCAAGAAATAATTTGACTTTTTCTGCATCACCTTACAACTTTGCCTTGTGGATTGGAGCGTACATATCTGTGGGAGACCAATACACTTCTCTGTATGAATATAGATAAATATGAATGAACATGCCTTGTGTTCTGTCTTTCAGATGCCATGGTGACCGAGGGAGGAGAAAACTTCAGTCAGGGCCAGAGGCAGCTGTTCTGTCTGGCCAGAGCCTTCGTTAGGAAGAGCAGCATCCTCATCATGGATGAGGCCACCGCATCCATAGACATGGCAACGGTGTGTGTGTGTGTGTATGTGTGTGTGTGTGTGTGTGTGTTGTAAATCTATGCATGAATGTAAAACCAAAACAGGCCAAAGAAAAGAGTATTGTAAGGCAGTAGAGACACACACGGAAGACAAAGAAAGAAAAGGGAAGGGAGGTGAAACAGACACACAAGATGGAGGGAGGAGAGGAAATAAAGAAATGTAAAGACCAGGATGAGAGAAAGTGAAAGGGGGGAGGTGAGGGAGACCAAAAGGACAAGTGTGGGATGAGCACAAGGTTCACAAGGCCATTTTCATTTGCAGGCATGGCAACAAAGAGCAGCGACAGGGAGAGGTGGAGTATCGATAAGGAGACGACCACTTAGATAAATTAAAGAGCAAAATTATTTTTGAGATGAGGATTAAAAGGAGGCTGGGGTGGAGGAGGGATGGATGAAGCAGAAAGAGAGAGAGGGAGGGGGAGGGTTGGAAAAACTAATGAAAATGTTCATAGGGAAGCACTTCCAGTCCTCAGCTATAGCCTAAGACCAGCCTGAGGGGAGTCAGGAAGAGCAAATGGCTTCTTCTTACTTAAGCTCCCGTGTTCCATATATGCCAGCTGCACACACACACACACACAGAACTACACACACTATCTTGAATGACCTGTCACAAAGAGAAATACCAAACTTACAGAAACAGCACTACTGCCCTTGAGGGAATATGATGAAGCGTTTAATGGGGAAGACAGGAGAGTTAGCGAGCTTGGACAAGATAAGGAACAAGAGGTGATAGTTTGAGAGCTGAGGTTCAAGAGCTCTGAACAATTTTCAGCAGAACGGAGGAAGATGTTGGCAGTTGAGCTGCGAGAAGAAAAGGCTTTTCAACCAGAACAAAAGTAAGACCTTAACTGAGGAAGGAGCGGGGCGGTTTCTTATGCACAGGTTCATCTGAAGATTTATTCTTTGACCTGATGAAAATATAAATTGCTCCTCCTACAATAAGATGAGTTATAAGCTACTTTGAGTTAGTGTAACTCCCAGATTTACTTTGACAAATTGTGCGTTACTGTTACTTTGAGTTTATTCTCAAAAATGCAACTTTATTCTCAAAATTGTCTTTAATCTCTAAATTTTGACTTGATTCTCAAACCTTTGTTTTTTTTGTTGAAGTTTTGATGTTTTTCTCAAAATTTAGACTTAAATCTCAAGCATTGACCTTATTCTCAAAGGACATTGTATTATTTATTTGCCCTAATGCTCTTCCATAGAATTGAATCTAAATAACTGAATGAGACAATTATTCACAGTATATCACTGACCTAAAATGTGTGGTTTATCTATTTTGTCACCATTTCTTGGTTAACAAGAGAATGGATCAGTTCATCTTACCCAGCATCCTCTCCCCCTACGTTCTTCCCCACAGGAGAGCATCCTTCAGAAAGTGGTGATGACCGCTTTTGCTGACAGAACAGTAGTCACTATAGCAGTAAGTATCTCCCTCCTGTGCCAGAGCTTTTTTGGATAAGGTGCGGGCAGCCCGTACCCCCCCCCCTGACAGCTTTGACTGTCACTCTGCATTGGTGATGTAATTTCTGTAAATTGATGCGGAGTTGCAGACAGATGCAGAGTGGATACAGAATGGTTACTGTAGGACACATTAAACATTTATTTTTTAAGAGTCTGCAGTCCATCCACATTAAAGTCACCAAGTAAGCGGGAAAAGTGAGAAGGTATGAAAGATGAGAGAGAGACATGAGAGTAGAGCGTGACATGATGGGAGCTGATGCCAGACTTTGATATTTCATTAATCAAATGAAGTGATCTCATTACTCAGAATGTTTGAGTACCTCTCCTCTTAGACATCACCCATGGCCTCGCCATGAAGAAAAAAGGACAACCAGAGACCCATCAGGCCATAAAAGGCAGCTGTGACCCGTATTTACTGTAGAGGAATGTTTTCCTGAATGCAGGCCATATCATATTGTTTTAGTCTGAGACCAGAATGCCCTTCTTCAGCTCCTGCCTTTATGTAACCACCGATTTGATTACAGTGTTACTAAGAAATTGCCTGGCTGATACCTGTGATTTTCCTTGTGAAAGTGACTCCAAGGAAGCTGTTTGAAATATAAGATAGATGATTCTACTGCCCCTCAGAAGTGATGGAGACTTTGTTTCATATATATGTGGTTGGTTGTGTACATATGGCACATTGACACTGTGAACTAATGTAAAATGTGCCACTCTTCTCCGGTCTGCTGTGCAGCATCGCGTCCACACGATCCTGAATGCCGACCTGGTGATTGTGATGAAGCGGGGGATCATCCTGGAGTACGACCGGCCCCAGGCCCTGCTGGAGAAGGACGACAGCATCTTCGCCTCATTTGTGCGAGCCGATAAGTAGCAAAGGAAGATGAGGGGGAGGGGGAGGAAGCAGAAAGGGAGGACATTCAAAGTGCAATTGTACCTTGGAATATATTTTCCTTTTATTTTTTAATCATGTATTATATTTGTACATAAAATCTTAATTCTTTGTTAATAAAACACATAAATTATCATTAAAATGGCTGTTCTCTGTTGGGGTTGTTTGGGATTGGAATGTTTTCTGTGAGGGAAACGGTAAAAAAAAATTTGTGTGGCCGTATGTTCTGTGCAAAACGAGTCATCTATGGATTGCAGATTTCAAATGACTTTTGATACTTGCATGGGAGCTGAGAATTATATGTTGATGTCCAGCAGTAACAGGCCTGTAAGAGCCAGAAACACATAGTGATCTTCCTCAGACATCCATGAGTGATTGGTGGTGTCACTGTGGCATGAGAGGCTGTGCCAGCTGTGGACATGGCTAATATAGCCAGTTATGGAAATGCCATAACTAAAGTTTTTACTGTTCAAATTTATTATAGTTCATAGGGGGTCCATAACATGGATTCTTTATAAATGGTATGGGGTAACATGAAAATAACTAAGAGTAACCCACTAAAATAAATATCTGATTTTTAACTCTGCATGGTCCAGATTAAATATTAATAAAGACAATACGTCTGGTTAATGTTGTAGAATAGAAGATTTTCTATTTGATGTGTAAATCTCGGGAAATTTATACTAAATAGCTGGATGATCATTTATTTATAGCGTCCTATATTTAACCCATTATGTGTACTTTGTTATAAACTGCCTGAGGCATAAAGTGCTCCACAATTGACCTGCTCTGTCGCTCTCCATTATGCGTCTCCCTTACGCGTAATAAGCCCAGTCCCGCATTCTCATTGAAAATCACAGGAAGGGCACTTATATTTAAATGGTGTACAACAGTGAAGGGTGGGACGGTCTCTCCACCTCAGTGCACAACGTCTCCTCAGCTCCATCTCACGTTACCCAGCTACACTGGAGAGGCAGACTCAGCAACAGAGCGCACTGCGCCACTGAAGCCTGCCTTCTCATCCAAATGTGATAAAACACGACTTAGAAGCCGATTACAACCCCGTGTCGTGATTTTACAACCCAGTGAATTCATTTCCCTCGCAACCGAGGGCATGGCGAGTGTGCCACACAAAGAGGGCGATTCACAATGGGACGGGGTGGCACGGCGCAGCTATCCCGGGTCGCAGGAGTGACTGACGGCGGCAGCTGTCGACCTGAATTAGGAATCTTCTCATGGGAAATCTGCCGTTGTGGGGCGCCTGATCTGGAGGCAACGTGAGGAGCGCGCATACCTCCAGAAAACGGGTGACAACAAACTTTCCCTTCCAGCCTCCGACAGCTGCCGCGGAGCTGTCAAGGCCGAGCGCCGCTTGGCAAGAAGAGGCACCGGAGGAGAGGAACGAATGCATGTTTCTGCTGGGCAGAGAGGCAGTAGTGCGCATCTTCAAAGCCAAAGGACCTGAGGGCGTAGTATGGGAGCACTATGTTGTCCAGGAAAGGACTTATTCCTGAGGATTACTTGCTGACACGTTTGGTCGAAGATGTCCAGCAGCCCAAGTTCAAGGCGAAACCGAGGAAGGCTCGGTTCGTCGCCAAGAGCGGTACGTGCAATGTAGCCCACACCAACATCCGTGAACAGGGCCGGTTCCTGCAAGACGTCTTCACCACCCTGGTGGATTTAAAATGGCTCCACACACTCATCATTTTCACCATGTCATTCCTGTGCAGCTGGCTTCTTTTCGGGATGATTTGGTGGCTCATCGCTTTTGCACACGGAGACCTGGACCAAAGAGGAGACGACTTTATCCCGTGCGTAACGGACATTCACTCTTTTTCCTCCGCTTTCCTCTTCTCCATTGAGGTCCAGGTGACCATCGGCTTCGGGGGTCGTATGATCACAGAGGAGTGCCTCTCAGCCATCATCATACTGATCGTCCAGAACATAGTCGGGCTGGTTATTAATGCCATCATGCTTGGCTGCATCTTCATGAAAACTGCGCAGGCCAACCGGCGCGCCGAGACGCTCATTTTTAGCAAGCACGCCGTCATCTCCGTCCGTAACAACAAGCTCTGTTTCATGGTCCGCATAGGGGACCTGAGGAAAAGCATGATCATCAGCGCCACCGTGCGGATGCAGGTGGTGAGGCGCACCACCACCGAGGAGGGTGAGGTGGTGCCTCTGGACCAGATCGACATCCACATGGACAACCCGGTGGGCACGAACGGCATCTTCCTGGTGTCGCCGCTGGTCATCTGCCACGTCATCGACAAGGACAGCCCGCTGTACGAGCTGTCCGCCTTCGACCTGCAGCACCAGGACGTGGAGGTGATCGTGGTGCTGGAGGGGGTTGTGGAGACGACGGGCATCACCACTCAGGCCAGGACGTCCTACGTGTCGGAGGAGATACTGTGGGGGCAGCGCTTCGTGCCCACCGTGACAGAGGAGGACGGCATGTACGCGGTGGACTACTCTAAATTCGGTAACACCGTCAAGGTACCGACGCCGTGCTGCAGCGCCAAGAGACTGGACGAGGAGGGCGGCATCGCTCAGTTTAAGTTGAACGAGGGCGTCTCCCTGCGGTCAACCGTGAGAAGGCGCCGGACCTCCACGGTGGTTAAGTAGCAGCGCGGCAGCAGCTACTGGGGGATATGTAAAACATGTTTGCCAGCATTTTGTATGAGAGATAATCAGACAGGGTCGTTTTATTTAAGATCCAGAAAAGGGCAATAATTATTTTTCTTTATTGTATGTTATGTCCTGTGGTGGCCTAATACCAGTAGCACATAGTCTACATAGCACAGCACTACTGCAGTAGGCTTAGTGTTGAGTTTAAGGGAGAGACTTGATTCATCAGTCCAAAAATGTACGCACGCATCAAAGTTATTTACTCAGGGTACTCAGTGTGAAAATACACAATCAGCACAGAATGCGCTGAGATTTACGAACTGTGACTCTTAAGTGCATCTCTACAAAAAAGCTCTGGAAGGTAGAAGTGACTGCATGATCATTTATGCTGTCTTAAATAAATAAAGCTGAATGCCTCATGTAAAAGAGTGAACATTATTCTTGTCTTGGATGGATAAAACAGTTAATTTGTTTTGAACACAGAAACTGGGACCTTTAAGTGAGAGCAAACATAAAAATGTTTCATTTTCTTTAAGGCATCATTTTCATTTACACAAAACACACAGAGGCAGGGTGGCATTTCTGTCTTTTATTAGATTATAATCCGCAGAGCTTAAAATATTAAATTGCTTTTAACTTAGTTAATAATTAAAATACATAAAAATGAGAGCCAGAACTGAAGAACCCTGCAAACAAAAACAAAACAAAAAAAATTAAAATAAATAAAATAAAAAGGAGAATTATAAACCCAATCCTCCTCGATACAGAGGCTATGTCTGACGGAACCCGCTTGCGATTCTTTGTACAGTGAAGTCCAAGCAGACTGTGCATTTTCTATACATGTGTAATGATACCATTATTGTTATTTATGAACTAATTTCCTCTGATAATTAAAAAAAAAAGCAAATTTAAAGGGACATAAAAACAAAAAGAGAGATTTAGTTTGCGCTGGGAGTTCTGGTGGCATTTCTTGGGACTTCAGCGATACAGAAACAGCAGACCACAGCAGACCCACACCATCCCTCCTCTCCATCACCTCTCTCTCCCCCTCTCTCTCTCTCTGGGCCTGCAGACATTACATCATGTCTTTGTCCTTCTCCTGTGCTGCTGGAGAGGGTGGAGGTGGATGGAGGAGGAGGGGGGTTGGTGCTGCTATGCTGAGCCCCAGCAAACAGCTCCGATTTCTGGGGCAGAGGTGTCCGCCAACCTCCCTAAACCAAGATATGGGCACCAGTCTGTCTCTTTAGTAGCGGTTCTCTGATCAGATTAAATATCTAATATACAATCTTTTTAATCTTCTTCTCTGTCTCCCTTGTTTCTGAGGCAGCTGCTGCCCTCTATGGGTAGGTTCTGGGACTGTTAGGAAGGGCTACACACCAGGTGATTATGTGACTATACAACATCAGCATCTGTAATATTGGAGAACTGAGAGCAGTTTGGTGAAAAGGAGAGGGGGCGGAGGAAAGGTGTGGGGGAGTGCAGAGCGAGAGGGGAAGGAGGGAGAGAGACAGAGAATGAAAGAAAAGAGAGAGGGTAAACTTCTCTCTGGCAGCAGTGACATATTCTCTCAGGTCCTGAGTAGGAAGCGCTTTAATCATTCCCCGGATAAACAACCCAAACAGTGATTGGCTAGTATCGCCCCATCAGGCAGTAACGTGGCTCCCTACTGGCCGGCGTAGCGGCCACCCACCTGCGGTCCGACTCCCAACCTCGTAGGAGGAGGAGCGGGAACGCCGAGCCCGTGGGCTAATAGAGACGCCTTTTTTCTCCACACATTAACAACACTGTACAATAGTATGTTGAAGCAAAGCAGAGCCCCCATCCTGTACTGTATGTTAGGTAGAGGATAGAAGGAGGCGAAGGGCAAACGGACACACTGTCCCCCACCG
>OMKZ01044144.1:0-10903 GCA_900302535.1 Neoniphon sammara | reverse complement strand
AGATGGTTTGCCGGTATTTTTCGGTGTTTTTCAATTGTTGGAATAGAAAAAAACTCTCCGAGGGATGTGGATTATGCTGGGGATCCTTGTCATAGTTGCTGCTGCTGTGTTTTTCACATGTGAATTTGATGGGTTGAGCTCCACAAACCCATTCAGCTACGGTGTGCTGGGGTGACGGGGGAGATCACGGCAAACTGGAAACCTCGCCAAATCACACAGAAACTATATGGATGGAGAGACTGCACTAGGGGTTAAGTGGGAACATCTATTTTTGTTTCGGTTTGTTTGTTTTTTGTGAACTGTCCCTTTATCAATACACCTTCCATTTATGACATCTAAACTGAATTTAAAGCATTTTCTGGTGGCTGTTTCAGTTTAGGTACAAGCAGAGTATTAACCACATATTTTGGGGCGCGCAATTTATCCAAGCCCCATCTTAAAATTCACAAAGCCCTGTTCACTTCAACTTTTTCGTAACCTTCCTCAAACTCCGGTAAACACAGCGCTGCGATGTGACAGAGCGCAAAATGTTTTCCTAGTCATTTTATCGGTGTCTTACCTGAACAATGGTGTCAAGGTTCTGTCGAGATGTGGACACTGTATTGATAACTGAGGCCGGGCCCATGGTTACCACGGTGACGTGATGGGGCTGGGGAGGCTGGACTGGTGCAGGGACGATGACTGTGGCGTGGTGGGTGGGCGCAGGGGGGGTAGCAGCAGGGGCCAGCACCTGGAAGGAAAAGGGAGTTAAGAGCGTGCTCGCGAGAAGACGCTATTTTGTCGTCAGTTCATTATAACTTGTGACTTTAGTGGCCTTAATTAGCAGCTAATAAAAATGCAGAGAGTACATCTAAAACACACAGACACACTGCATATCCATGTGCATGTGTACAAGTCAAAGCAACACACAGACATACACTTGGGAGTCATAAGTAGCGGCACAGAGCCTATTTCCAGTGTATCATCATCTTTTTCACTACCTGCTCCAAGCTGCCTTGATGGACAGGGAGCACAAGCCAATGGATTTGGCATCAGGTTCAGTTCGGGGTCAGCCTGCTGAAACGGGACGCCACGGCTGTCAGGGCAGCAGACAGGCACAGTGCGAAGGGACGTGCGAGCTGCCCATTGACTGAACCATGAATGTGTCGTAGCTGCTGACAGCTCCAACTCTGAACATGGAAGAGATTCTCTGAACAAACTGTGTGACTGTGTCAGTGTGCCAGCTGCAGTACGCTGTGAGACGAGTCTAGGCATGTGTGTGTGTGTGTGTGTTTAAAATGCAATATTCTTCAATTTGACTTGGACAAAGAAGAACATAAAAGCGTCTGCTATGGGAGTGTACAGTTGAACACATACAGGGCTGTGACACAGAGGAGAAAAATCTGGGACCAGTCAGTTAACTTGTTTTGGGGCGAAGAGTACAAAATAAACACTGGAGTTCAATAGATACGGGGCTGAAAATGGAATCTGCTTGTCAAAAAACGCAAGGGCTTGTGTGCCTGTTCAAAAACCTCTGCAAATGTTTGTGTGCCTATCCACAGCCAGCAGGCTGTCTGCAGATTACATGACTGACAAGGCAACAAAAACCTCACCACATCAACCTGCAGACTGGCACCAGGGAACTGTGACATGAAATTTATGCCACAAATGATAAAAAAAAACAAAAAAACAAAATCCAGGACACGCTGCTGTGTACAGCCATATTGGTGTAGATCCAAATTGTATCAGATAGGATCAGCTGCATTATAAAATAGTTCCAGTTTCGAATATCCAGGCTGCCCTAAATAGATGCTGTGTTTTCTGTCATTGAAGCAAATGAAAAGGTCAAACCGTTTAAAGAAATTATAAGGGATTTAATAAAACAGAGAATGCATCTCAGCAAAGGAAATTAGTCTTAACCAAAAGCTGGAGCGCCAACATCTACTTTGCCCATCTCTAAGACTCTCAGCCTGTGCCGCTGTCATGATCATCATTTGATCCAGTAAATAATTATCTAAACACAACCCTTTAACCATGTTAACTTATTAATTGTCCCATGGTTTTATGGTTGGCATTTCAGTAGTTTGCACACCCAAACTGAGCATGCACCCTTTGTCTTATCATAACAGTTAAACACGGATATGAAACTCAAGTTAATTTTGTCTTATGTCTAACTGAAGGTGTAACATTTGGACAGCCATCCTTGATAGGAAGCCACAAGTTTAATAAATGTCAGTAAAATAAAATAAAATGTGTGATTTAGGGTGCAACATTTACTCCATGCATTATTACCAAAAAAGTAAACTCTTCAGCATACGTGCATCATTTTCAAAGGATTACTAGCAATGATTAAGTCATAGACAATTCCCCTCCCAGTCCCACCTGTGGGCTGCGAGCTGGAGTCAGGTCTCTCTCCAGCTGCTCGTGCTGCAGTCGGATTAGACTCTGTGTCTGCGCCTGCTGCTCCTGGACCTGCTGGGCGATCACCTTCAGCTTCTCCGGGTACAGCTGGGCGTCCAGGGAACGCATCTGCACGCACATGGAGGGTAACATGAAAGGTGTGGATTAGCAAATCAAAATTTAGAACAATAAAAATGGCTGGGTTTTGTCTGTGGGCGCTGTTTGACTCTGAAATGGTCAGAAATTATGTAATTGTTGCTCGCAAAACACTGACTGATGTAACCACTTGAGAGAAAAAAAAAGCGATGGCACGACTGACTCTGTTATGTTGCTCACCTGCTCTTCTAGCATCATCCTGACTGAGCGCTCCTTCTCCAGCTGCTGCCTCAACTCGATCATCTCTCTCCGCAAGTCCTCGGTCTTCTCCTCCTCCAGAATGTCTGGTGAGCCGATCCCTTCATCCTTCTCCTCAGCACGCCTCCTCTTTGGGGAGGAACCACTGAACTCCTGGGAAAGGACAACACGCGAGCAGATTTGGATACTTAGCAGATGTTCTCTTGAGGGTGCCTTTGATGGGACACTCAAATGGACGTTACAGAAAGAAAGGTGGGGGAAAAGCAAGCATACTAATGAGTTTGTTCACAGTTTGAGGCGTGGCGCTGTGATGTTTACCTGTATAAAGCGTTTGAGCTGATTGTTCTGCTGCAGTAGCCGCGTCTTCTCCTGCTCCAAAGTGAAGATGTACTCTGCCGTCTGTTGCAGGATGGCAGCCTGCGGACAACAGGAGAGGAAATGTTACAACTCTATTATTGAGCTTAAATCACACTCTTTGCATACACTTGAGGCGCATTTTCATCATCTCCTCTTAACCCAAAAAATGCATAACAAAACGGGCAACATTTCTAAGTACAGACGACTGAAGAGCACAAGCAAAATCCAGATCCAAATCTGTGTGACCCACCTTGCTGAGCTTCTCTCCGTCGCTGTGTGGGATGAGTGTTTTGAGTGACTGGAACCCGGCGTTGATGCTCTGCATGCGCCGCCGCTCGTTGCTGTTGGCGATCTCCCGGCGGATCCGCCTCTCCTGGTCCCGGGCTGTTTCTGGGGTCAGGGGAATGTTGGCCAGACTGAGGGAAGGAGAGGAAACAAGCAGTCACACCCAGGGCTCTTCAGTGAAACCAGACATAATGAGCTACCACGTTACCCTTAAATGAACTTTGCCCTAATTCTAAGACTAAGAAGAAGTACAATAGTAATGACCGTCACAATACCACGACCCCCTTCCAAAACAATATTATCACAATCCCACACAGAGATCACGAGCTACAAGGCTTAGTTATCACTGTGCAGCCATTTTTCTTAAAACTTTGACTGCATAACATGTTCACATCAGATACTTATAGTGTTAAATATTATTCATTTGTGATATTCAACACGTCCTAGTGGTCATTTGGTGATCAAGTATCGTTAATTTGCTCTTTGTTGTACCCTGTTTCCTCTCAGTCTACATCACCTATTTCTACAGCAAGAGAGTGGGCGTGAACTTTGCATTGTGACTTATAACCAAACACAGCTGTCTGGACATATAAATAAAGCTAGCGAGTGTGTGAATGAAACGTGGCCAGCCTCTTTACTCAAAACGCAACATGTCTGGTAGCTGTTTTACATTTCAGTCATGAGGCTGTGCAGAAGTTACAGGCCGATTTCTGCCTCTTCAGCCATGGACTTTTCTTTGTATGTCTGTGTAGCACTGAAATATTACATGTTATAAATCTGGAAACTGTTAATGCATTTGATAGTTTAAAAATGTTCTGCTATCAAACTCCACTGTCTTATTGGCAGGAATGAGAAAAATACACCATAAAAAAATCGAAATTAGCCCAGAAATACAAATTAGATCTCTCATACCTGTCTTTTTTTAAACATTGTTAAGTGTTTTAGGTTGTATGTTTTCTTCACTCCTGGATCACAGCTGATCTTCATGAAACTATAATACTTAACAGCCCTCAGTATCAAGGACAATCTAAGTGTTTGGTATCGCAATGTTAAAGGTCAGTGGGGTGGTGTGGGAGTTGGAGAGGTCGTGCTCTAACCGCAGGGGGAAAATAAAAGCGCTTTTAAGCAGACAGACATTGACTCCCTCCCAGCTACAGGGATGCTGTTCTGACCCTGTGCCTGGACCTTTTGGATGGGGGAAGCAAGACTGGATTCTGCTATGGATATAACAGTTTTTTTTTTTTCCAATATCCTCCTGACAAAAGACCCAATGAGTTCAAATGTTGATGTCATAAGAAACTAAATACACTACTGGGAGCGTTATTCCAGTAGGCGGACTCGTGTCTTTTGTTCAAGGTGCCGCCTCTCTGTCCAGCTTTAGTGACCAGCTGTAGCCTGCACACATCAATAAAATGAGCTTTTTATGGACGTGTGCACACTACAATGAATTAGCAAAATATTATTCAAATGCGCCGATAACTCCAGTTTATTACCTCAGAACAATCATTCCAGCAGTGCCCAATCTATATCCACCCTAAACATGAACGTGAACATCCACTATGCAGGACTATGAAGTTCAACTGAGGGGAAATTTTGAACGAACTTCCTCTAACATCCTCTGTATCAAGCTCGGTATCTCTGGGACCCTCTCTAGCAAAGCTCTTATCTGTACTGACTCAGCTGCCTGACTGCAAACATAGGGAACAATTGTGCAGACACTGATGATTAGAGGACTGTGAGTGTGTGTGTGTGTGTGTGTGTGCACATGCACATTTTCCAACATTGCAGTGGCACATCCAACAAACACATCCACTGCCAAAACATCACCAACTGGGCCCGCTCCACTCAAAATATCACACACACACACAACCACTACAGAAAAACAGCCTGGGTACCGGGGAGAGAGAGCAGGTCAGGCTGCTTCAAACAGTGTAAATACTAGACTACTGTGTGTCATCAATATGGTTTCACACTTGGTCATGGAGCAGATATTTGATCTCTCTTTTTATGTTATGCATCCCTATTAGTTGTTTTGCTTGGATACATCTGGATTTGATTACATTTGTTTTTGCTTAACCACTGATTTTATCCTCTACTGCCTTACTGTTTATTTGTGAGTCTCTTATTAAATAAAATATAAAGTAATATATGTTCTAAAATTTAGGTGTAGCTATTTTACACTGATATAGTCTACACTTTCTGCATACTTCCCAAGTAGTCATCCTGGGTTGGGAGTTACATATTCCCCGAGTGGAGGAATTCTCTACAGACCACCATGAGGGGAAAATAAAAGAACTACATTTCCCAAACTGCCCTGCGCACATCAGCAGATTCCTCCGCCTCCTTCTCCAAACAGGGTTGCAGACGCATCAACGGGCCTTCCGCGGCAAACACACCCCCCTTATTAATCTCACCACTATTAATTTCCCTCCCTCACGACTGCGAAATGTCCCTTTAACGGGCTGATGTGAGGAAATATTTTTTAAACAGTCGCAATAATCCCCTCGGTTATTACAGGGCCTAACACCACCGTGTTCAAACCAGACTTATCGTGTCCTCCGCCATTACAACAATGCGGCAGCATGGCAGAGGTGCGGGATAAAAAGACGCAGTGGAAATGACTCGGTAGCGCGGTCAAGACACGTAGAAATTCCCGAAAAACCATCGCCACGTCGAATGAAGGCGATTTCGTCAACAAAATGCGTGTTTTCATCAAAGCAGATGGAAACCGAGTACCACAAACAGGAAGGCAACGCCAGACCCCCTCATCACTTTTTAGCTCAAGCCACAAGCATGGCCGCACTACCCACAATAACTTCGGATCGCTGGGAGCGAAAATCAGCCAACAGTAACCCCTGCGGTGTTGTGTGAAAATAAACTCTTTCACAACGCCGTAAACGCGCTCCTTATCACCTTTACTATTCTTATGCAAATCACAGCACGTATATGTGACACGGGGGGATAATTTAAGGGAGAATAAATAGACCAGGGATGCGCTCTCAACCAGAGTAGCAGCGTGGTGTTCACGGAACCACGTGGTTAATGTTTGTTAGCCACAAAATGTATCGATTTCGCAGTCAAATACACGAAATCACGGCGCAAGGGTGACAATGTGGTCTGAGCTGGAACCCTCTCTTCCCTAAATAAAATATAACTGAGGTCTTTAATGGGTATTAATGTCCCCAGCTGCCCGTGAGTGGGTCGTGTACACAATAACAGATCAAATCAAGCATGTTGCCTCAGCGCCGTCGCTAAGTGCGTACTCAAAACAGATGACTTACAATACAGCGTAATACATGAAGCAAAAATAAATAGAGTGCATATACACACCTACAGAGACCACCAATCACTTCTTTCTCCGTTTTCCTAAAATGTTGCAAGGAGGGCACCTTCTGAGCTGGTACCATGAAATACTCCATGCTTGCCTCTCCAGTTTTGGTCCCCAGAAAAAAAAAATCTTGGCGTGGAATAAAAGAAAATGATGAAGTTGGGAACAAAATCCCGTAATCCGACTCGTAGCAAATGCTCGTACAATAAAGATGTGAATTCCTTGTCTGCGATATAGTTGCTGGCTGCTGAGAGTTGTAATGTTACTCGACTTCCAGCTGATGGGGTTCCCTCGTTGTGTGTGGCGCTCTACCTCTCTCTCTCCCTCCCCTTTCTCCCTCTGCATGGACGTACGTGTGTGTGTGTGTGTGTGCGCAGCTGATCGGATGGCTTTCAAGGCGGGAAACAGCTGGTAGGAATCACACAGCACTACCAAAAGGCCTCCTTCCGCAGAGACGGGGGACTGCATGTAAACAAAGGACTATTTAGCGTAAATACGCCGAGAGAAACACACATGGGAGGAAGAGGCAGAAATTAGCTGGTTAACAAGAATTACACTAAAACACCGCCGCCTATTTAGAGCTAAACAACCCGCGATGCAATGGGAAGTAAAATGTGGGTGATAGGGCAAACAACCACCAATTGAAAAAAAATCTAATATGGGCTAATTTGCTTCAATTATACTTATTATGACGTTTATTATAAAATTGCCATAGGTGAAATGCCACCATAAAACGTGCACAATTATATAACCTAAATTTTTATAGTGTTTTTATATGGTATTTGACACTTCTGGTCGGCAGCCCGTATTAAATAACAAGCCGGAGTACTATAGGGGCGTTTACTCTCTCTAGCCACTGCGATAAGCGAACAAGAGGGATCAGCTGACGAGTTGGCAGCGCTGGTAAAAACAGCAACAAACCGGGGAGGGGTTTGGTTTGGAGGGACGGCTACCGAGGCTGAGCAGCGGCTGACATGGTAACAGCTGAATGTGTTCACCATTTTGGGTGTAAGAGTAGTAGTAGGAGGAGAATGGGTTACCTAATCGCCACTTCAGCCCTGGTTGGTGTGGGCTTAGGCGAGTGCAGCGCAGCCACAAAATGGGAGAAGCGACTGTTCGTGCACCCGGAAATGTGAGGACCAAGGCAGGGAGCGTGCATGTCTCCGAGGCGATGTAACTAGCCTCCCTGATGTTGTTACAGCTGCAAGTTTTGCCAGCTGTTTGTGTAGTAACACACTAGTGCTTAAGTAATACTCAGTCACGTTGCACTGAGCAGTAAGTTAAGAGAGGTCGTGGTCTCTTATGATTTTCAGAGAAACAACGCAAATGTTTACAGCGTTCTATTTTTATTTAGTACTAATTAAATGTTATTCCTCCGCCTAGCAATATAGTTCTCAAGTCGTAGCCTGCTTCAAGGAAGCATAATTGGTATGAGCGACCATTATCATTTGGTGCATTAATTTTTAAATTAATTATAAATTATGCGTCACAGGAGTGCATTTATTTTACAACTGTTCATGTTCCAGCCAATCAGAAAAGAGTACCAAAATGATTCATTTCCCAAACAGATTTATGCCTATATGTGTAGCATGCAAAACAACAGAAGCACAAACAAGCTTAAATGTCAGTTATGTTACATAGGATTTTGATATCCAATGTGTATATTATACACCGATTTATGTTGAAGGAAAAACCTAAAATGTAGGCTGCTCAAATCAAAAAGGAAATTCATATAACTGGCTTTAAGAAGTAGCACACATATTTAAATAAATAACAGCAAAAGGATATATGGCAAGACATGTTGGCACACAAGTAAACAGGCCTGAGACACGTCACCTCAGTACCACCCTCCTTACAGGGCCTAAGCAAAGAATATAAGCAAAAGTCTAATCCTGATGACGTTTTAAACTCCTGCTAAACAGTGGCCTACATCCGATATTAAATTCACAGGGGCAACGCATTATTTTTCAAAATGTTTTTGGAGTTAACAGGATATAATTTGAACCTCCATACATGAAACTTCTCAGGGATTGAAGTGTTTGCTTATTGCGAGCTATTTAAACGGCCCTATATAATCGCCACGTCTTTGTTTACAGAAGACAACGTCATCATTAATTTGCACAATCTCAAAACACATCTTCAAAACAAATGCCAATTAAGGAGCCAATGTGAGGATTAATTTGAAATTGAGGCAGGCAATTCACCAATGACAGCACAAATAATTGCTCTTTGGCACAGTAGAAAAGCTCAGGCCTTATTTGAAATGATGTTCACAGATTGGATCTTCTATATTTCAAAAATATTGAATGATCAGATAACGATTTTTTATAAATATATAATTTAGGAAATTGTTATGATAGGTTTCATTTATTTATTTACTTACTTATTTTACCAATGAGTAAAATCTCACTGAGGACTCCTGCTTTGTCATGCCCTCTGGTGGTGAAAGAAATGAAGGGGCTGCTGATTTATGGTGTACAGTTTAGCAGCCCATTATCACAAGCCAGTGGACACACACTGAATGACAGATATATGATTGTTTTGATCTACCCGTAGGGCCTGTGTTTTATCCGTCACAAAAGGCTGTTATAGCCTCCAAACACACCACTTACCAGACATGATGTATAACCCTAACAGAATTTCAGTAGCCAGGCAATAAATCATATGTATTTTAACTTTTTAAAGTTTCCAGATTTCTGTAAATGGTCTGTGAGTGAAAATTTGTTATTGCTATTGTAATTAAATTTCATTTACATAAATTTGAGCAAATATTCTGTAGAGCCACATAGTAATTTCCCCATTCATTATGATTAGAACTGCTATAAATTTTGTGACTGTGAAATCACAAATTACAGGAGCTGTGGGCTTATGACTAAAAGCTTTAAGAGGAGATTAATGTTCACAAAAAAAATGTTGCAATAACATGTAGATTCTTACAGACAGTGAGACAGTGTTTTTTCAGTGAAAACATTGCCCATAGCCATTTCTTTGATTCATAAAAACCTGCAGGAATATTGCCAAACAATTTTGTGTACAAATCCCACAAGTCTAACTGAGAAGCTACCAATTACATAAATGTCATAAAATTGTCATAAAAATTTTACTGAGGGTGTTAGTTCACTCAATCATATACTTTGAAAAACAGATGTTAAATTAAAGTGGATCAATAAAAATTATGAGAGGGAACATTGTTCCTACATGTTACCCTGTTTTTTTTCTTTTTTTCCCTGGCACATTTCTTTATCATTGCCCTCCATTATGATACAATCCCAGGATTAAATTTGTATTCGCTGAGTTATTGCTATAGCGCCACACATTGCCATAATGTAATGACTCCATTGTAACATTCAAATTCAGTAATGTAATCTCATTACTTTGCATTACAACTGGATCCTTCTCTTCTAAAATGTTTAAATAGTGTGATAGTATGTTAAACTGATTTTTTCCCCCAATTCTCAGACCTACAGATGTGCATCCTGTACATCTGTGATCCACCATGATTGAAAAAATTGTTCATGTCTAAAATTTCAAAACAAAATTTTCATTTTTTGCCCAGATTTTTTTTCTCTGAATTATTCAACAACTGGACCTAATCAGCCCCCACCCCCAAACAAGCCCTATCATGTAATTATATAAATCTTATGACAATGTTGATATTGTGGGAAATAGGATAAAGTGAGACTTGTCCTAATAAGGATGTGCCAAGTAGCTCAGTGATTTGTAGTAAAGATATATTGAGGGGTAATAGAGGGAGGAGAGAAGTGACACTTTATCACAGCAAATAGTTTAGTGGTTTGAAATATTATGTTATATTAGAGATAGTAAATGATTGGCTAAATAAATGGATGGTTAGAGTATGTCCACCTTTTTAGGCTGGAATAAACCTTTATGAGGTTAATTGGGCGTAGGCCCGCATTTTACCCAGTAGTCAGTATCTAAATGCTGTAAGTGAAGATGGAATATTTTAAGTGAAATATTAATGTTTTTTCTTATTTTTTCTGAAAATGGCTAAGTTTGGTTATAATTAAATATAATTATCATTGTTTGGGTAGCAAGGCTGTATTTTATCCTGGTCTGGTGAAGGGAGGATGTGTGAAACTGAGGACAGAGATTGACAAAAACTTTGGAGAGCACAAAACCGTGTCAGGTATATAGTTCAACACTTAATGATGCCCTGTTGAAGGAGGAGAGTGGAGTGTT
>OMKZ01044140.1:12141-36323 GCA_900302535.1 Neoniphon sammara | reverse complement strand
ACGGGGAGCCGTGGCATCGGTGTCGGCTGCTTCTGCTGCCGTTGTTGCTGTTGAGGGCTTTTTATTTTGAAGCAAAGTTGTCATCTCTGGTTTCTTCATTTGTCACTTTAGCGGTGTCTAATGAGAGACTCAGTTGTGCTGGTTAAGCTTGGCCTGTCATCCATTTGATGTGAACACAAGGGCACAGAATCACTCTGTCTGCTTATGGACAAAAACCTGTTTGACTGTTTTGGCACTGGGATCTCCTGGGAAGTGTGTGTGTGTGAGTGTGTGTGTGTGTGTGTGTGTGTGTGTGTGTGTGTGTGTGTAGTGGGATGATGGAGGTTGGTGGCAATATGTTTTGTCTGCAGGCCTAAATTGGACCCATCAGATATGTGTGAGTATATCTTTCTTATGCACCAATATTGGTGTTTGCAAGAGTTTGCAATTAAACAATGACAATTTTAGTACAATTGCACCTCTAGATTATCACCTCTACATTTTGCTTTTGAGAAAAAGAACAGTGAAAAATGACTAGTCATATTTATGTCTAAGAATTTGTTTGGGAGAGGGCTCGCCCATACTGATAATATAGCTTAAATAGCAATACATTTTAGAGATGAAGCAGCCTTCGATGTAGCTCTGTTTGACAGTAATTTGTATGCATTGGTGCTGTAATGTCGTAGTTAAAGTTCACAAACACTATTATATTTTGACGCACAGCTAAAACAGCATAAAACAGCATTAAATCCTATTTAAAAAGCATCAATACCCTGCAAAAAGCCATATAAATTCCTTTGTTTAAGTTCTGTTAGCATTTCTTATGTATACACTTTTACCTTTGAATAATTCAGTGGTGGCTGGTAGAGGATGGGCATGAGTCTAAAAATGTTGTGTTCAGCTGAAAGAGACAGAGCAAACAAAAGCTCATTTGAATTGAGCATGGTGATGTTGACAGCAGCATTCCTTTTGCATTTGTCTTTGCCTCCTGTGTGAGTTTTGTTATTGAGGCGCTGTTATAGTGGAGACAGTGAACCATTCGCGGATTAATGAGATTCCACTGACTTGAGCCCCACTCGGTGACATTCTCTTTGGCCACAGCGCTGGCAGATTAATTATTTTTGGCGAGGATGGAATCTGCAGATTTTTCAACACAGGAACAGCCTGTGAATACAGAAATCAATCTCTGCCTTTAGGGGATAAATCATCACAAGATAGTATCTGGCTTTGATCTATGATTTAAATTGATGAGGATTTGTAAAGGGTAATATTGTTTTAGATTCTGGTTGAGTTTTAAGCAGATAGGATAATCATTCAGTTCTCTTCATTCATAATAAATAAAACTTATTATTCTGTGGGAGAGGGGTCATATTTTGCCAAGCTATCACTCTTCTTAAATTCATATTATTTTTCTCTCTGAACACTCCTTACAAATTAGTTCCACAGAAGCCTCATAGTACTGTGTGTGTGGATATGGTTCTAACAAGTCGTGTCTCCCACATGACTGAGAAACACCCCAGTAAATAACAACAGCAAACAGTATTTGTGGTCTTATGGTTAATTCAGTGTTGGCATGTATATGCACATGTATTCCGTGATTGATCCCCATACATCCTGATCACCGTACCGTATAGAACAACACGATCTTGCATTAATCATGTTTTCTGTTTGAAAGCAGTCTGAAAACAAATACAGTGTCAAAACACGTGTATGTATGCATGCTTTGCGTGCCGGAGCGTGTTTTCTTGAAGAAGTCTAGGTGGCTGAGAGGCCTAAGGTGCATAACTGTGACATACAGTACTGGATTTGAATCTGACCTTTGTTCCAGTATCACCCCCGCTGACTTTTCTGTCTCTCTCCAATGTCATATATCTGATAAAAAAATGACTTGCTCTATGACAGGTGAATTTAAAGGCAAGTCTTAGAAATGGATGTATTATAAAATACATTTCAAAACATAAAATACATTTTAAAAAAAGTCACAAAATACATAGCTACAAGTGTAATTCTTGTAATCCTTATAGCTCACACTCAAATTGTTAAATCCATAATTATTTATGGTTTGTAATTGAACCATAGTGCTGCTCTGCCTCTATAAGAAGAACTGATTGATGCAAGCCATTATTCAATATTATGTGTTCTATGCTGAAGTTAAGGATGCTATGATAAGCCGTATTTAGACATCAATATTTCCTGCACCATCAAACCATGTCTTAGGCTTTCTCACACAATGTTCCACCATTGTAAGATAACAGCACCTACTATAAAAACCAGCCAAAGTTCCTGTGTTACTACCATAGACTAAGGGTGACTGTCTGCCTTCTGTGAGCTAAGGATTATATAATGGTGGACTCATTATACCGTTTATGCCTCGGGTGCAAAAATGGGTGCAGATGCCTTACCCTTAATATGGACAAGTTCTCTTTCAGTTGTTTGCCTTGTGCAACAGTACAGTCGTGGAAAAAATTATTAGACCACCCTTGTTTTCTTCAGTTTCTTGTTCATTTTAATGCCTGGTACAACTAAAGGTACATTTGTTTGGACAAACAATGATAACAACAAAAGTAGCTCATAAAGGTTTAATTTAAGAGCTGATATCTAGCTATTTCCACAGTTTTCTTGATAACAACCTAAATCACTTAAGTTTTTACATCAATAGCTTTTATGACTGTAGGTGTATGAATGTATCATCATGCCCTGATAAAGCCTGTGCAGCAGAAAGAGGGGAGGAGACTGGTTGCCATTGATGGATGACAGAATACATCATATGATGTATGCTGAGTGCTTTCAGCACTGAAAGCACTGAATAGAAAGCTGTGTTTAGAATATTTTTTGGACCCAATCATTTAATGTGATTATATAAATTGTATTTTATATGGTTTTATATTATTTGGGAGACAATAAAAATAACTAACAACTATGATAGAAATCTGAAAGAATATGACATCCCTGCCCTCAAACCACATCACCAATACACCATCTGAGACAGAAAAGGCCTCTAGT
Source organism: Neoniphon sammara (assembly GCA_900302535.1). Taxonomy (NCBI): domain Eukaryota; kingdom Metazoa; phylum Chordata; class Actinopteri; order Holocentriformes; family Holocentridae; genus Neoniphon; species Neoniphon sammara. The sequence goes on along the minus strand of OMKZ01044140.1, from coordinate 33,341 downwards.
TTATTGGCTTCAGGGAACCAGGGTCACATACATGACTTGTTTTGAGGCACAGGCTTACAGAAATAGTCTTGCAGGGCGTAAAGCAGTTTTTCATCTTGAGCTAATTTAACTTGAACTATTAATCTTATTCCTATTATGATTGTTGTATTGGAAAATGAAACATCTCGAGTCAAGAGGTGCTCCCTTGGCGAGTGTTTGATCTGTTATCAGGCTAAATGCAGGGCTGTCTCGGGCTCATCCATTCACTTCACACTTCATTAGACACCTCTTAGTGAGAATATTGTAGTCGTTTCTTTCTGATTTCTAAAACAACTGCTTTCAAATGTGCTAATATATATTTACACACTGTCCATACACAGAAACTCCTCATACGCCAGCCATGGAACTTCAAATATGGCTGTATTCTGTGAGCTACGCTTCAAATTCTAATCTTAAAAGAAAGCTTAATTACAGAATTCCTATTATGTACCACAGCTATGCTTTTATACCGTAGCTTGAATTCTTTTAGTTTTTGCAGCGACAAATTTGAAATTTAATGAGTTTTCAAAGAGCCATTTTTTCCTTGTCACAATGCCCACCTATTCACTTCAAGCAATGAGTTTTGGGTTGTAAATGTTGTTCCTCAGTCTAAATGTAAATTATTATTGATGATTTTATTATGTTTCTCCATTATCCAGAATAAAATTGTCTTTGGTTTGTTTGAGGCCTCAGGTATATATACCAGCAGACGAAAACATGCTGGCCAACCTTTTGCTTAAGCCATCAAATGGCAAATGACAGACAAACACCAAAGGGAGCCGACTGAAAGCCTTGTTATTTACAGCACCAATAAACTCATTTCTCTCTCCTCTGTCAAAGTATCTGATCCAAAAATTTATCCTTGCTGACATCACAACCAAGCAGTCAGGGGAGGATGAAGGAGAGGCAGAGTCCTGTGTCTTTTAAGGACATACACTCCTAGTTGGGCATTACACACCACTACGGTTTTAATGTTCAAAGTTGGATGGCAGAGAGCATTTTCATCCACATGTATTTAGAAATATATTAGCAGCCCGTGTGCAATTTTACAGACAATGGCTTAAAATGCCACAGGCCTTCATTCTCCGTTTCTTCAACAGGAATCTGAGACAGATAATAACACCAGCAATGAGGCATCTGGCCTTACAGCGAATGATGTTGGGGATGATATGACAGACTTTCATCCATGAAAGAAGTCCATTTTTCACACACTGCGCAGTGGATTGTTCATAAAACATGGATGTCAGAAATAAGCTCATTTTTTGACAATCTGCTATAAATCAATAAGTACTGCTGATAAAGGCTCAAACATTAACCTGCCAGTGTTACAAGGTGGAACAGCGAGATGAAAATAATTAGGTCTGTCTTGAAGGCAGTTCGAGATGTCCTTTCTGAGCTGGACTGTCCAACACAACACACATCAAATGAGCTCAAACTTATGCAGCAGCTCTGCGATGCTTTGGAGCCCTTTGAAGAAACTGCAGACAAATGGTAGCCTGACAAGGTGGCCACCTCTATTTTTGTCACTGGATGTGTCAGGGGACTTCACTGTGCTATGGCAGACAAAAGGGGTGACAGGGAACAGGAAGCAGTGTTCAAACACTGAAAATCTCCGTTGAGAAGTTTCTGGTCAAGCTTTAACGGGGGTGGGGAGTTATTTTGGCAGCAAAATGACTTTGAGAGTTCCAGTCATCAGTCAGGGTGGGAAAAAAAAAGTCCATTGTGCCCATTTTGGAGGCGATTCCAGCCTACAGTAGCAGCCAGAAGAGCCACAGCTCCGATGTGCTAGAGGGTTCTAGAAGGTTCTAGATACTAGAGGAATGCTAGAGGTTTCTTCCCCCATTTCCCTGCCCAAAAGGTGAGATAATTGGTCACCTGCAGTAAAGTTAGCTGTTTACATCACAGACTGACCATGTTCTGATTGGCCATTTGGCCATGCTGTGACAAGTGGCAAAAGATCAAGAGTATGAATGAGACATTGTCCATTTCTAAAGGAATCCTCTTTTATTATACACAGTGCCTTAAGATGAATGCCACGCTTCATCATTTGGTTGAAGCCGGATTGGCGCAGGTATGATAATGAGAAGAGCATAGTCAAAGAGCTACAGATGGAGAGAAAATTATGGCAACTCCATCCATGCAGATGACCATGCCAAGCAATTATAAACTAAGCCTTTCTGTTTCACGAACAGCCTGCGGATCAAGCTTCTCAGAGGTATCAGCACATCAGAGACTGCCACGTGCATCACTGTGCTCTGATTCACTGCTATGCTGGAAGGAAAACACAAAGCCGCTTCTCTTAGTTGGCAAAAATGGCATGAAAATACCTGGCTAGTCCCACCTCATATCCCCCTGTTGAGTCTATCTGGAACACACAGTGGGGCAGGGAAGGTTTGTGAGACAGATTGGTTGGTTGAGGAAACATTTGAGGAGTTGATGATGATCAGAACTTACAATGCTGAACAGCCTAAGTTCTGCAGAAAAAAATGAGTTCCCATTATTAATTCAGTGTAAAGCAATAACATGATGTTTTATTGCTCTTGGTGGAGAAAACGCTACAGGCAGGTCAGAGGTCAGAGTCAGATCCAGAACAGCAGCCATGGAGCTGGTTAGGGATTAATTTTTTCTTGCTCAAGGACACTTCAGCATGGTGGATGCGTGCCAGTAATGCAGACTTGAATCCCGTTCTTGTTGAAGGACTCTCTCCCTACCCAGTACACAACTCTGCTGCCTATTATTACAACGGTCCAGATATTTAAGGCCCTGTGCCAAAATGTATGTAGTCTATCCTTTGTTACTACACTTTTTGTTCTGCAGATAAGATACTTGTTTGCATCTCTTGAAACTTTGTGTAGGTCACCTTTAAAGACACAGTCAGCTTTATGCTGCTGCTTGCTGTTTCCTTACTATGATATGAAATAGATAATAGAGAAGAAACTGTATGCACAAGGGGTGCATTTGCAGAACGTTTCATGCATTTTTTAAATTGTCAGCTCAAGTTTATACATGATTTAATAATAAAGATTTTGGTCTAATACATTTGTCTGAACTGAATTTAGCTTTCCTTTAACCCTCTTAAATTCTAATTCTTCTCTGTGCTCAGCTTAAATTGAAATTTAACCACATTCTAAAAGGATTCAAAGAACAGAATCTCTTAGAAACGTGGCCCTTTTCCATTGCATGTTGCAAAAACAGCTCAGTGAAACATAACTTCAGCTGACTATTAAGTGCCTATCTAAACAGACACTACTGATATAACTTGTTTAACCCACATGTATGTTGTTCTTTGATGGGACCCATTTTTAGGTGGGCCAAGGGGGGCAACGTGATTCCAGAGGTGACAGGTGACACCTATGAGGTGATTGTGGATCACTCTTTCTTCACCGAGCCCGTGTCCTGCGAGGTCACCAACGCACTGGGCAACACCAACATCAGCAGGAATGTGGACGTCTACTGTAAGTGTTTCTCAGACTCATCAAACACCTCAAGTTCAAGTTTATTTAGAGCCCCAACTCAGTGTTTACAGTCTCAAAGGGCTATAAATGAGCTGACATGAGACATATGCTGCGTTGCCAACTGAGATGTGTAACATGTTCACAAACTCAAGTGATATAACTCACTTTTTGTAAATGCAGTTGATTCTATTAGCATGTATAGACAGTTTTGAAAATTGTATTAACTTGGACTGCCAACCTTGGTGCGTTCACTGCCATATTTGCCACCTGTATTGACACACTTCTGCAATTCGTGACGCCAGGTTGGAGATACTGAGCCCAGGAAAAAACTCCCACATGTCCTACTTAAATTGAAAGGTTTCATTCTGACCGTATATACATGAAAAAAAAACCTCCATCTTAACAAGTCATGTGGTCTCAGTGTTAAAGGCTTGTTTTTCTTAAAACAAGTTAAAAAAATCTCCCAGTGGGATGAGATAATTGTTTCCAAAGCTAATCAATTTGTTTCCAGAATGTTCTTGAATCATTTTATTGATACTAGTGGGCTGATCTGCCTTATTCAGCCTTGTTTCGACATATTTATATTTGTTCCCAGAAAAATTCCTCAAACAAGTGAAACTGTGTCGGAAACGGGGGGATTATGTCATCCTACTGGCTAATTTTTTCAATATTTTAACACTGAATATGAGACTAAATGACTTGTTAAAGGTCCCATATTTTAGGAAATGAGTTTTCACTCTCTACTGCGATTGCTCAGGAGTTGGAGGTGCTACATTAATACTGTGAAAATATCAAAACATACGGTCCCCAGACAAATCCATACAATCTGCATAAGGAAACTGTTGTGCCTTTAAACTGTGAAACGAGACGTTTGAACTTTCATAATTTTCTGACATCACAACTATACGCTCATTTGCATATGTACACCTTTGAACCACCTTGTAACCAAGGAACGTGTATCTTTATAGTTCCTTGCCTTGTAAGCAGAAGCCGCCACTCCTGAAAAAGCAGTGGAGCCGGCACATTTTTAAGTTGAGAACAGCTGAAGTTTTTCAGAAAAAGTGCTCTGACGTCAACCACGAAGCATGTCAGGGGAGAGCCTTCACTGTAAACAAACAACATGAAGATGTAGCTGAAAATGCCAGTAGAGAGATTTGTTTTGTTAGTAAGTGAATACCCGAGCTGTATCACTTGTCCATTAAAAGATAACTGCTACAACCTCGGTCACACAGAGGCAGTGTGTGAGACTGGGTAATCGTGGGGGAATAACGTTATCCGGCTTCACAATAAAGTTTACTGTTTTGCTGCTACAAATGCCGGTTAACATTACGCCTCTCCACGCCTCTTTGCAGGACATGTAAACAATGTCGCTAACTAGCCAACCAGTAAAATCATCTGGGCAGGCTATGGTGGCGGCATTTTTTCTTTTAAAAAATGGCGCTACGTGTGTACAAACCCTAAAGGTGGATGACATCTTGCTGAGCGACTAAATAAACAGCTGGTAGCTACATTTCATCACCTGTGGCTGGCGGGGGCTCGTGTCGCTCACAAAACAGTCAAATCAGAGCAGAGACTTATTGATATTAATGCGCCTTAAAGAGACAGTCACAAAATTGGCCTGTTCTTTGTAAAGTTCCAGAGACAACCTGGGCAGAGGACTTGTAAAACTGGATTGAAATTGTTTTAGGTGGTTAAAACAACACATATGTCTTCCAACAGACATCAGGACCTAAAACAAAACACTTGAAACGTGTAAAATATGGGACCTTTAAGATGGGGACTTCTGCTGTGCATATCTGCCATTGCAGCTTTCTGTCTTTTTTAGTGTCAGCTTTCAAATGTGTTCTCTTTATATATATATATGTAGAGATAATGTCATATCGTATAAACAGCAAAGTGACAGTCTTGTTGTCTCTCAGTCGGGCCCAGGATGGCAGCGGAGCCGCAGTCTCTCCAGGTGGACCAGGGCTCGGATGCTGTGTTCAACTGTGCATGGACAGGAAACCCCTCTCTTACCATAGTGTGGATGAAACGAGGCTCAGGAGTGGTATGCATTATTCACCACCGTGTGACCTCCATATTGCATTCAGTTATTATAAACAATATTCCATTGTAGCCATTTCTGGAGTGCATCAGCGTGGTGTTATTGAGCAGGCTGAGCTTCTCTCATACAGCGTTGCCCTTGACACGATTGCCTTGGCAAAAGAGGTGGATTATAAAATAGACACAGTAAATTACTTCCCCCATGTATTGCATTAGTTTTCAAGAAGTTCAATTCACTCTGTGTGCAACAAGACAACAGAAACAAGACACAACATGAGGTATATACAGGCTACTTATACCCCCATACAACCCACTTCCAGTGACAGCTAAAAATGCACAAATCAATCAGTCAAAGCCAATTACTTGTGTCAAAATCAATAAAATATAATCAAGTGCTTGGGATAGTATTAGTCATTCGGTCATTTCTTGTCACATTTGGTTGATTTGCTATGAGATATTTATTCTAGTACCTTGCCTATGTATGTGAAGCACTTTGTAACGTACAAATAAATTATTATTATTATTATTATTATTATTATTATTATTATTATGAGAGCTTTTCATTAGCTTTCCAAACAGTTTAAGATTGTTTCCTTTTTCATTCTGTCTTATTTGTCCCCCAGTGTTGTACAGCTGGATAAATGCTGTTATCCTTTTAGAGCAATGTAATTGGTGTTCAACTTGATGAGAATGACCAGTGTCTCCTCTGACCTTTGAAACCATTTCCCCCAACACATAGGTGCTTAGCAACAAGAACACTCTGACACTGAAAGCGGTGAAGCAGGAGGATGCCGGGAAGTATGTGTGTCGGGCCGTGGTCCCCAGAGTGGGCGCCGGGGAAAAGGAGGTGTCGCTCACTGTGAATGGTAAATACACTGACATATCACGCGCTGAATGTGAATAGCGCTCTGTCCACACTACACTTGATCCAGACTAAAAAGTTAAGCAGAGGAGGGAGCCTTTATGAATAGCAGATGCTCAGCCGGCGCCTTGAACCGATGACTTTTCATGAGCTGAGTGGAATCTCCGGGAAGCGCGGGGCAAAAACGCCAATGATGACAAATGATGAAATTAAAAAAAGGAGGCTCTCATGCACAGATTTAATCAAACAACAAAATAAATTCATGTAAATTAAGAGCAAAGTTGGTTCACTGGAGGTTAGGATTTAAACTGCCCTACAGATTACCTCCGCTGGCAAAAAGGAACACAGTGAATGTCACTGAAAGGTAATAAGGCATCACTATATTGATTTGTAGCGGCCAAATCCCTCTCCCGCATCTTGGCCCTGAGATTGCAAGTGACAGTTAAATGAAAAATTATTGCAGCCTTTTTGAATTAATCAGTCCATAGTAAACAAATGGACAGCTGTTTAATACAGACTACGCAAGGTCACCCAGTCAATAGCCAACATATTGACACGCTCCTCAGTAGCAGCTCATTTTCTGCAGGCGATGAGAGCACTACAGGATTCATGGCACAATATTCAGGTGGCCATCAAAGACATAAAAAATAACTGTTTCTCAAAGTGAAAAAATGCCTTTCCAAAGGTGGATGGCAGTGAAATTAAAAGATCATTCTGGAGGAATTAGTTTCAAATGCTGCTGGCTGTATTACACTGTTATAGTCCTCTTAAGCTGAATAAAGAGCTAGAGGTTCGCGGCTTTGCCTGGCCAAGCCTGTAAAATCCATTTTGGGCCCTGAGAAAAATATCAAAAAGAAGCGCGTTAGAGGACACCTTTGACAGCGCAAGTGAGTAAAAGCAACTTTGCACAGAGACTAAAAGTAAAAGGAAAGTAATTATCTTGGGAAGAAACTGGTGCATGAAAGATGATCCTACCGTGCAATTATTAATATTTTCCCTTTTTTTTTTAACCCCGTCCCTTTTTATCTATGGCTTTTCTTTATTCTACTGATATCTGTTTTCTTTCTGTAAATGGTGACAGGCCGGACCCCCGGAGGCTCTCTGAGGGAATAAAAAACCAAGTCCAGTTGAGAAGAGAAAAAAGGAAATATTTGCTTTCTCATGGTCAGCAGTTCTTCAATTTGCGAGAGCCTCTTGAGTGCCAGGGCTGTCATTGTGTGTACTGTACGGAGCAGCGCAGAAGCCAAATGTCAGAGCATTTCAGAAACTCTCAATCTCATCCAAACGCCACGTGGTAGAAACTTATTGGGGTGACAGGCATGGAAAAAAACAACGACCTCTGGACAATTCTAAAACCTCCTCTCTGCTCCTGAATCCCCGACGTGCCTTCATTTCGTTTCTCTTTATTCCTGTACTGCCAAAATGAAACTTGAGACAACGGCCATAATGGGAGCTAAATATCTTTGATATCAGCTCAGAACATTTCCCAATAAAGCTGTGTTAATATGACATTTTACCTCGCCATAATATCACAATGTGGACATTCTGTCATCGTTTGGGTGGACATCATTTGCATGTCAAATAATCTGCTCAAAATTCATCCAAATCATTCGTTTTACACAAACTTCCTGCAGTTATATCGCTCACTATATGGCTTAATTGTACAGTTTATCAGTTGTTCTGTACTGTTATTGTTATGCCTTGAATACAATATGAAATATCCATAAAATATGTCACTTAGTTTTGGGTCGTCAGTTTACTCAATGATAGAAAAGAGGTCCCTTAAGGAAAAAGGTTGGGAACCACTGCTCTGTGTGGCAATTAAGATAAGGCAAAAATCCCCCCAAATAAACACCATTAGAATTCAGGAATTCAGGAAATCCTCAATCCATGCTTTTTGTCCCTTCAATGACCCCTCCTTTATATAACTTACAACACATCAGTTTGATACTACTTAGGATGATGCATACTATGAATTTATATCATAAAGGTTTATACCTGCCTATAAAAGGTGTATAAACTCTATACATAAAATAAAAAGATGGGCAAATTGAGCTTAGGTAGGTTTACCACCCACTACACCCCTATGTCTATGCCAGCAAAACCAATTAACATCAGCAAATGAATAATGTCTCTGAGGTTTTTTTTTATTTTTTTTTTATAGTAAATGTGATGTGAGTATGCGTTTGCCCTTGGCGCTGCCCCTCTCGGAGCAGTTAATGCATGCGCTGTGATCGCCAGGAAGATGTATGGCCAAGTTTTTATTGTGATGATTGAGTGTTTCTGCCTTGGCTGTGCCTCCTCAGGTCCTCCCACTATCTCTAGCACCCAGACCCAGCAGGCGCTCTACGGAGAGAAGGGTCAGATCAAGTGCTTCATCCGCAGCACCCCTCCTCCTGACCGCATCGTGAGTTATTCCATTCTACCTTGCTTTCACTAGTTTGTTGCCGCGTCCGGGAGGATTTGGTCAACGTGCGGGGTTTGCATCATGTCAGTCCAAAAAGTCACTGCTCTTAGAGGGAGAACCAGCATAGGACTGTTGCAGACTGACAGAGATTAAGGGTATGAGGCAATGCAATGCAAATTTTGAGTAAAACTTCCAGTAACAACACAAATGGCCTTTGGTTGACCCACTATGTTTTTACTGCTGAGTCAGTCAGTATTTGAATTTTGATTCAATCAAAACAAACAAGTTTCCGATATATATACACATGCATTTAACTTGCAGATAGAAACCAAGCTTTCCAGAACTTTCTTAGCTCATAATAACTCAGTCCACACTAGTTTTTAAACTCAAAATGGGGCAAATGTAATGTAATAAATTATGTATATGGTAATAATTGGTTAAAATGTCAAGGAATTTCTCTCTAAATGAGTTGAAATTAAAATAAGACCCAATAAGCTCTGATTCTCCCTTGCATTTCACCTTAGGTAGCCTCAGACTTAGAAAAGGTTTTTCCATATTGTAGGACAATATCACATCCATATTGTGTATCTGCTGGTTGCAGCACTTCATTGAAGTGACATTACACTTATATTGAGTGAAATATTCAAAGACAAGATGCCATTGTTTTATGGCTGCAGTATTACATCAAACAGAAAATATCTACATGTCTTATGCATCATTTTATACACATTTCTCTGGAATTCAGCAGGACATATTTGGTATCTTTGGAAGCCTTGGGATCTACACTTGAACTGAAAATAAAGTTCTGTGGATTTGAACAAAGCAGTGACAAAACCACTGATGCAACTGGCAGGGTTGAAGAGATAAATGTAAGAAATAGCCAGGTAATACAATAATACCGTCAGACTAATAGTGCAATAATGAAAAAGTACTGTAATGCAAGGGGAAAATGTCATGTCTGAAACTGACATAACAATATCTGCTAATTAATTAAATAAACATGATTTATTATGAGTTTGACGCATTCTGAGGGACACATCATTACACCATCAGTTTCTATAAGCCTTAAAATGCATGTTGAACTCCTTTTCAGCTGTCACACACTGTCAGCGCATGTATACTGAAGCTCAGACAATACATTTCTGCCCGGGAAAAGTATTAAACCAACTAATTACTGTGTAAACAAAATCGGCAGTGGGTCAGCAGTGTTTTGACAAGGGGAGCTATACTGCGGTTATGGACTCAGTCTTAACAAACATCAGGATTTAGCTATTCAAAGAATCTTAAAATGTATCATCTCAACTTAATATTTCATAGCAGCCAAGTGACTGTTTTTATGTTGAAGCACTCTGTTCCACTAGAACACTGTTAAAATATAGAAATTAACCACTGATAAGTAAGATATTACAGGGGGCAAGTGGATATTGTATGATGCAATTGTATTGGTAATGACATTTTAAACTGAATGTTACTTTCTCAAATTTGTCTGATAATAGAGTTCCGATGTGGGTGGAGCTGCAGGTTCTGGAAGTTCCATTGTTTTTCCCCATTTGGAATTTTGTTTTTTACTATAAGCACTATATTACTCAACACTCACTGACGGGAGTCCCCTGGATAAATAAACAATGCTACAAGGTTATGTTGTGGCCATTGCTTCTAAATGGTTCTTCATTTCTGAGAAATAACGTTTTCCTGTTGGTTCGGTTTGTCAAATGGCAGTAATACTACAGCACCCATGAGCCTCTTCAGCCATTACTATGGTGAAGATGCCAGGTACAGCCGCAAAGTATTGCAAAATATATTCAGTATACTATTATATTGTATTCCAGATTGGTAGCTGCAACCAGGAACAAAATACTGCACCTTAGCTATTGAAATGATCAAAGAATGTGTGTATAAAGTTGACTCAAAGTTACGGAGCTCAACTTCACCAGCGCAGGCAGCCAAGTTTGAAGCTCAGTGATTGATTTCTTGAAGCAGTGCACTGTGGGACTCATAGTTGACTTATTTCCTCACCATGTTACGTACACAGTCTTGCACCTTTGACTTTTTTCAATGAACTATTTGAATGAATGTATTTCAATGCCGTTCTTTTTTGTTTGTACTGATGATTCATTCATGATGCTTCGGGAGAGTTTCATGCCCGTCCCAGTGTTTGAAATGCTCAAACGTCCCGTCACATGATAATGTAATAAACCTTTTTCACAGCAGCCATTTTGACGTGAAATAGCAGGCAAACACAGGTGTTACTAATGACATTAATGAAGGTTCTGTTCCATTTAAGTGCAGCAGAGTCTTTCCAGTGAGCCAGCAGGAACAACAGCAGGACCCTGGCTCTGTTAGACCGAAATGGAACTTAATTAATGTCATTAGTAACACCTGTGTTTACCTGCTATTTCATGTCAAAATGGCTGCTGTGAAAAAGGTCTGTTGGGAAAATTAATGGGATCATTACTTCCACAATCCTGGCCGCCCCAAAATAACCCGCCCACCTTGCAACTCTATTAAGAAAAGTGATGAGTAACAAGAGTTAATCTGTGCCTCTGATAATTTGACGATCTGCTTGCAATGCATTGCAGTGCCCTTCAAGTAAAGTGTTACCAATGTAGGGCAGAGAGTGTGTGTGTATGATCTATGTTTGTGCACAGGTGTCATCGTGTCTATGTGTCTGTATGCATTTCTCCCATATGTCTGGGTTCGTGCTTCCCCAACTCCCTAGGCCTGGTCCTGGAAGGAGACGGTGTTGGAGTCTGGGACGTCCGGGCGCTACACCGTGGAGACAGTGAGCACAGAGGAGGGCGTCATCTCCACGCTGACCATGAGCAACATCGTCCCCGCTGATTTCCAGACCATCTACAACTGCACTGCGTGGAACAGCTTTGGCTCTGACACCGAGATCATACGACTCAAAGAACAAGGTGAACGAACACACCAACACAGTAGACCCTCACTTGGAGGCACATCTTGAAAATTTGATCGACATTCATTAAGATTCAGTTGATCTGGGCTTTTAAAAGCTGATACCATCAATGTTTGAACTGATGCTGATATTTTATGCCAATATTCAGTATGTAAATTGACACTTTTCATTCAAAAACATGTAACTATTTGCCCAGACGTCTATCCTTGGCACAGTGGAAAAACCTCTGAAACATCATTTAGACCACCGACAGACCGTCTAAGCCTAATCTTCGTTGTTTGTGACCACCTGTTACTGTATTGATGTGGATAAAAATAAGTGTTTGTGTGTGTGTGTGGCGGTGGGAAGGTGTATATGAGAGAGAGAGGCTAGATGAGATAAAGGAAAGCGAGTGGAGAGGGGGTAATTCCTAGAGGTAATGTATCTTTACCTGAGAGAGTTTAGGAATATTGCTGAGATAACTCACAGTGTGAGAGCAACAACTCTGTGATAAGCCTCTTTACTTGGGTAAAGGTCATCCAGTTTGATCTGTGAAATTCTGCAGTTAAGTGCAATCACAAATTCAAAATGTAATCTTATTTGCATGTCCTTCAGGTAGGAGCTCTTTGATATTTATTATTTCATGTCTTCTGATATACTTCCCTCTTTTAATTGATAAAACCGGTCTCTGAAAATCAAAACCAACATTTAGAGAGCTAATTCGAGTAATGACCCGGACTTAGCTGAACCCAAGCTTTCGGTTTCAAATCTTAACCTGACCGAAGAAGGTCTGATTATGTACTTGCATCTTTGAAACACCTCACTTGAATTATATTCTCCAACAAGCCTGTCAGAGCCACTTAAGGATACACACAGTTTCCAGCTTGGAGACCTTCCAGAGCTCCTATCATGATATCCATGGAATGATATCAAGAAAAAAGCTTGGCAGAGGCCCGTATGTTGACGGTAATGGTTCTTAGCCCGTAAAGAGTAAACACTATCCTCATACATAATAAAACAAATTATGTTTGTGTGAGCATGCATGTGTGGGAAGTAGCAAGAAAAGGAAGAAACAGCAAAGCGAACTCCTTCTAAAACGTCCCTCTGTGTGTTTTTTCAGAGACTCTGCGGCTGGCTGTCATCATCGGCGTGGCTGTGGGCGCCTTTCTGGCCCTCACCATCCTCATGGGGACTTTAGGTGCTTTCTGCTGTGCCCGATTCCAGAGAAGTAAGATCCCACTCAAATAAAAATCTTTGGGTCACACAAAAAGCCAGAACAGCCAGACATTTTTTCGTACTGTTTAGTTCTATTCTAGTGTTTTGCTATGTGGGTTTTTTATTGTTTATTCATCTTATTAGCCATATTTGATTTAAGTTCCCTCAGCATAGAAAATTGTTACCTCTGTTACATTAACAAAAATGCGTAAGCTGACAGTTCAGTATATTCTATCTGAAATGGCGTTTATGGTCAAGCTACTTCCAAAGTTACTCTCTATTGCAAACACTCTTATTAACATTAAGAAAGTTGGCATTAGCATTAGCATGGACATTAGCCACCTTACACCTACATAACATTAAACATGCATACACAATCCTATGTTCCCTCAATGTCCATATGTCCATGTCCTCTGGTATAATAACAGAAATACATAATCTAGTCGTGCAGTTCAGCCATTTTCAGTGAGTTGTCTTCTTTGACAAATTACACAATAGCCTTTTTTCACAGCAGCCATTTTGACATGAAATTAGCAGGTAAACACAGGTGTTACTAATGACATTAATGAAGGTTCTGTTCCAGGTCTAACAGAGCCAGAGTCTTGCTACTGTTCATGCTGGCTCACTGGAAAGACTCTGTTACACTTAAATGGAACAGAACCTTCATTAATGTCATTAGGAACACCTGTGTTTACCTGCTATTTCATGTCAAAATGGCTGCTATGAAAAAGGTCTATTCAGTGTAGCTGCCTTGAAAATAAAGAGTATAACATAAATGAAACATTGCTAATGTTAGCTAGCGTACATCGACATAGCGGATAATCCCTTCAGTCCAGTTACTCAAGCTTTTTATTTGGAGCGTTTTGGGCAATTTGGCCTCCAATTGTGCTAATCTCTCAAAGGATATCAAATGATAGCCTTTGATATTTTTGATAATGATATTTTTAACATTTTTGTCTAAAGATTGGATTAGCTTTTTTAATTTGCCTTAGTCTCTTCAGGGTACGGTTACTGATTTACTGACATAAATCAGTAAGTTACATATAAAATGTCCTGTGAAATAGAGGTTGATAGTCTGTAACACTTAATTTGAGGCCACTGAAGTACAATGAGAGAATTAGAGACAACAGATTTGCTGTTAACTATGCCATTGTTTTTTATTTTCTACAGAGGATGTCCATCTGGTCATGTCGTCTTTGCCTGTGTCGCTTTCACGACAGCGAGATATGAAAACGGAAAGTAAGGCCCTTAATAAATAATCAGTCATATTAATCACCTTAAAGATCAGTGACAGTATGATGAACAGCACATAGCACTGGATCCATTAGACTGCCATCAGTGTTGGTGATTCATTTTGCTGATTTTATTGATGCATAAGGTTAAAAACGCACATTTTATCCCCCATAAACATGTCACCTCTATGGCACTTTAATGCCATTGTGTCTTGTACATACCTAATTCCTCCACAGGGAACAATAAAGCTTCATCCTGTCTTAAATTGAGAAGGTCTAATGTGGGGGTCACAGCCTGTTTACACTGTCAGTGCTTATACTGTGGCACTTGTGACAAATATGAAAATTCTACCATGAGATCAGACGGCACTCACTTCACATAAGCTTTGTAAATCACCTAGCTCAGCTATAGCAAATAAATACGTAGGACACAATGTCCCCTACCAATATGACATGCATTTGAGTTATGGATGAATGAAGTAGGAATTACATAGGTACATAGAATAGTTTTTCACTGATATTTGCACACAAGCAAGAACTTAATTATTCCCTTAAACAAAAAGGCCCATGTGAAAATGTACATGTAAATTTTTTAGCTAACTTGTCTGCCTGAAGTCTTTTATCTTAATTTTAAACTCTTTATTTCTTTTTTGTACAGCACTTTAAGCTACATCTGTATGAAAGGTGCTCTATAAGTAAAGTTTATTATGCTAATTATTTTTATTATTATTATTAAATGTAAAGCCCATGTGCTTTTTGGACACGCTCATGTGTGAAAATTCCCATGTGAAAACTCACCTGTGAGCTGTCCCACTGCATGTGAAAAGAAGTTTCAACAAATGAAACAAATATTGTCATGAATGTGAAAACATGACGTAATTTTTTTTCACTTATGTGATGTCAGAATACAAACACTGAAAAATAAATAAATAAATAAACAAACAAACAAACAAACATGAAAACATGGGCATGTGGACACACGGCCAAAAAGTACACGTGCTTTGAATTCACATGTGGGTTCTCACATGTAAAGGTTGTTCCATTGTGTTCTACACTATATTCAGCCTGGGCTGTAATGACTGAATTTGCATCTGGTGCCATAGCAAGGGTGTGCTATTGTTGTGTAGTTACAATTGTTTGCAACATTTGGTAGACAGTGATTACAAATATGCATTCAAATGGCCAGAAGCCATATCTTTGCAGTGTGCCACAGTACAATATAGCTTCCCTCTGTACATGTGCCCACACTGTTAAGTGCTACATATTGTAGTTAGGCGTGTATGCTGGATGAGAAACCAAAGACATTCACACCAATATTTCCATTTCAGCCATGTACTGTGTGGCTATTTGTGGTAAGCATTAATGGTTCTACTTTTCAATATTTTATTTTTCTCTAATGAAATATTATTTATTAAACAGCGAGGGCAACTACTTGGAGGGGCCAGAGGCAATTACATTGTTGGTATCTCTTGCACAGTTGAAACATATAATGAGATCAGCATTGGTATCAATACTTAATGGCCAACCTTGTCCAAGTATACAACTACTACTAGTAGTACTACTACTACTACTAATAATAATAATCATCATCATCTATCATCAAAATCATAATCATAATCATAATCATGATTCAGACTTTTTTCATGCCACCCAAATTTAATTTTCTTAGTATTGTTAAACCAGCAAAATGTTGACTCTTGTATGCTACCAAAGTAGGATGGGATGGCAAACAGATTTGACAACAAAAGTATTTTAAACTAGCTTTGTTGCACAAAAAAGCTTAGTCTTTATGGAATAACTTAGCTCGCTGTCATTTACTTCATGTCTACAACCACTTCCAGCCTGTCATCTATCTCTTTTCTAAGAAAAATTAACCAGTGATGGATAGTCCAAGGACTAACTTTTTTTTTCATTCAAACTCTTACAGAAGCTTTATCTAAAAGCCAACAATGCTGGTCATTGGTGTGTGATTGTGAAACCTCTTAACTCAATGCATTAGAAAGTTTAAGTACCTCTTCTGCATAGAATAGATAACACAGAAATACTCTGCTTTCAGTAACCAGGATCAGTCCTTTTTAAGTCACACATGCAGTGCACTACTATTTATGAGTCGTTTTATTTCAAGCACACATTAAAAAGACAAATTCTCCAAAGTTTAGAGAACACCAAACTAAAAAAAAGCCTGTGATTCATACTTTCACAATTTTGATACCAAACCTAAATGAAGAATGAGATTTCAATTATTTCTCCAGAAAATCTCAAATAACTGACTTATCCATACCTGGCTTGGAGCAAAGCCTTTATGGGCTGAGATAAACTATAAAACCATGAACCAGTTTTACTCAATAAACAGCCTGACTGCAGCAGTGTGTGGGGTAACAGCTGGTGAGATGTTCATGAAACAGTTTAATGAATAATATGAAGGCAAAAACTTTCAAGCACACCTCAGAGGTTATTGAAAATATAGGGGTTCATTCATCTTCTTCCTCAGAGTTAAATGTTATTTTTGTTTTGTTTGCTGCTAACGTCAGGAAAAGTAGTCCCTTTTCAACTTTATATTGCATAGAATCGCTACCTGCTGTTTTAGCTAGGCTCTCCAGTACTTTTCCAAACCTGAGTATGATTTTGCAGTTTTCCATAGTGATAACAATAAAAACGTAAATGAGAAGAGGAACTGTGGTAGGCTTAGGATCACTGCACATAAGCCTACTGTAGATCTCCTGCTGCCTCCATGAGCAAAAGCAAACTAATCACTGTGACAGGCCAGGCATTTTATATTCATACTCTTAGCCCAGGCACACACAGCTGCATTATTAGATTGCAGATATTGATCAATACAATACCATGAGATTATGGGACAAGTGAGTGGTACAAAGAAAGAATTTATTCAAGTGCTCAGAGAGTAAGCTAAAGCCACGGTGAAGTAGACTGAAGGGAGTTTTGTGTATGCATTGCACTCTTCATCACCCCGGTCTCGGTAAGATCTGAGGGAAGCCGTGGCTTTTGAAGCTGCCATGAGTGCATTAGCAGGGGATATGGCATGCTACAGAGCCAATGCATCTATCAGCCATTGCCAATCAGCGACATCTCCCTGTCTCTCCTCTAGATCTCAAAGGAGTGGTCTCAGCAAAAAATGACATCCGGGTGGAAATTGTTCACAAGGACCACAACGCAGCGCGGGAGAGCGATGAGCATACAAGCATCAAGCAGATGATGGTGAGCGGATGCGCTTTGACGCTCCATCGCAGGCATTTGTCATCAGCTAGTCACGTAGATGTTTGAGAAATCAAAGCATGTCAAACATTTCTCTTTGAGAGTCGGCGTACTGATTTCTACATACCACTCACCTTTGGTTGATGGTGTCTCTATGGTAGTCTAATATATTTAACATCTACCGGTGATCTAATGAAGAACTTGGGTAAAATTGTGCTTGTGTGATCCAGATTGACCGTGGTGAGTTCCAGCAGGAGCCGGTGCTAAAGCAGCTGGAGGTGCTCCAGGAGGAGGAAAAGGAGTTCCAGCACATCAAGGTGGGCAAAGAGGAAGACTATCCAGGGCGAGTGTCAAACTCCAGGGAGCCAAGAAGAAATACTGTGGCTCAAATTCAGAGAGACGATTTCTCCCTTTCATTTGCAAGAGTAAAAAGTCGTAGTAGCATATCATTCCATGAGAAATTGAGGCATATCAGGCCACTGCCTAAACACAACCACTGTTTAAGTCTCATGGGAGCAAGTAGGAGTACATTAGCCTTGCATAAGTGACAGCACAACCAGGCTGTTCTCACATCACAGCAGGTTTCCAAGGACTGCTCAGTCACATGTTGGGGAGTTATGATGGGGCATTCAAATCTTTGGAGTCATTTCAGCTAATTTAATTTTCACTGTTTTCAAGAGTCATTTGTCACAAGTAATGCACTGCCAGTGAAACTGTTATTTACTACACGCTGCACAAGCTATCCAAGCAAGACCTTAAGGAAAGCTGTGAGAATTCAAGAAAACACAGGACATTTGCATCTATAATTCAGGTCACTGCCACTGTCCTACTTCACTCTGAACAGTCACAACATGTAATGGTGAATATATAGTAGTATAGAGTAGTAGGTGAGTGTGCAAAAATTCTCAAATTCAATTGGCTTAAGAGCCTGCAGGGTGGGGTCTACAGACAGGAGAGGTAAACAGAGATAAACGGTTGTTCCTCCCCAGTAATTTTCTTATTGAACTCTTTGAGAAAATTAGTCGGCAGAGTTAACCATTAAAGTTATTTATGTCTGTATTTCTTCATTAGCCGTGTAGTGCGGGCATGATGATTTAAGCCCGGTTTGATAAGTCTGACCCTTATTATACTCATTTAGTCAACCATCTCCTCCGTACTGCCTCGGAGTGATTTAAAGCTCAGCGCGGTCCCGTCTGAATCCTGAATCACAAAGAAACACTTCAGCCAGTTTATTAGGAACGAGGCTGGAACTAATGGAGCTGTCTGCAGCAGCCCATCCATGGCATGATGTGTTGTGCTTTGAGAGATTCTGTTCAACGCTGCGTCATCATCGCGCCTGTTTGTGGCCCACCTGCTCATATGATTCTTGACGTTCTCCTTCAACCACTGTCATCATCAAGCTGTCTCTTTTCTCTCAGATGATTGCAGCAAACTCTCTTTTTTTTTTTTTGTCTGGGGGAGGACAAAAAAAACGCCCAGACAGGCCGCCATCGCTAAGATGCAGCATACCGGGTTTCGCAATTACAATCACACTCGCACGGAAAGTTGCTTAGGTCACTCATTTTGCCACTTTTAACATTCAATCAAACAGTAACCCAATCCTTAAATGTCCATCTGCCTGCTTTATATACCAAACCCCAGCCAAGTGACTCTCTCATCATAGGAGCAATCCATTTACTTGAATGAGGTAGTATACCTAATTAACTGGCGACTGAGTACATTTACAAACCACTTTTTGAAATTAGGTCCAGCAATACACTTTGGTTCTCACGTCTCTGGTTCTGGGAGACGGAGATAGGGTTAGACATGGCTAATGTGGGGAGTCATTTTAAAATCTACAGTGTGGTTGCTATTTGTAAAAGCATTGGCATCAATCCACAATCCACATTTCACCTCTATCAGCTATCTCCACAATCCACAATCCTGTTAGCGTTACCATCTATTTAGTCTCTCGTGCCAGAGTGTTGGCTCCCGCAATTTCCAAATGCTTCCGCCTAACAGTCTGTACTTCGGAAGCTGAAAAGGAGTAGCAAAATAAGGAGGATATCTGGTCATTTCCTCACTTTGGTATCCCTCATGCAGACGCTTAAATAACTGGAAATACTGGAAGCCAAATAAGTCAAAGCCTAGCTAGAAATTGAAAAATCAGAAAAGATATTTTCAACTCTTTGTGAACTTTGCGAAATTTGTTCCATGACAAGCAAGGTTCCTTCTCGCCATGGAGACATCTCGGTTGTTTCCGAGGGGAATACCTTTTCATGAACACTGTGTCATGATTGGTCGAATATTCTTCCGGTACGACGAGTTGTTCCAGTGGAAGATGACAGATTCCTCTCCTCAAATTTTAACGGGCTGAATTACAGACTTATCTAAGGAGATTGTGGAAGAGATGGTCTGGCTTGAGATACTACCCTCTATTCATGTTTTACTTTATAGCATTCTATCCACAGATTGTTTCTAGGCAACACATGCGCCATGGTCTTGTCACTTTTGTCTTTCCACTTGCGGCGCAATGCTCTGCAATGGATCTGTGCGCTTTCCAAGTCTGCCAGTTTGCATTGGTTTGCGTCAGTTTCTGTCAGTCACTCATTTTTTTCTCTTGACAGTGACAATTTTATAGCAAGGACAATGAGCTATGTGCTCAGTTTTGCCCATATATGCGTTATTTGGTTTGGGATGTATCCACACTAGCTTTTATGTCTGCTATGACGTCCAGCAACCAGAAATACAAAGACAATGGCAAAAAATGGGCAGGGAGCATAAGGTCAGTTTTTCCATTCATTATTGGAATCATAGGAAGTGTGTGTTTTATAGCCAGTGTCGTATAAGTGGGTGGTTGTAGATGGACGTAAGTTCTGCACAGTGTAATGAAATGGACAGATGCCAAAATTCACAAAATAGACAATGATATGAATAGCCATGAATGTCAGAATCATAAGAAATTGACCAACTCACTGACAGGACTGAATAACAGAACAACACACTTACAGGTACTGTTTAGTTTTCATTAATGTGAAGAGGACATTTGGCCAGAATGTGAGGATCACTGGGTGATGCTGCAACACTGAAGCTGAACCGAGTTCCTTTTAAAGACTGCTGTTTTCATAAGCTCTGATCCACAACTTGCTCATTTTGCATGTAACTCTGAAATTCAGCCGACCACGCTGTCATGTGTCCGAGTGAAAAGGACTAAGGAGCTAACAGTTTCCTGTCATTTTGTTACTTTCTGTTTTAAGAGGCCGTCTCTAATAACAGAGGAGCAATTCAGAGATAGATGTGGCAATTACAGCTCCAGACAGGCCTATTCAGCTAAAGATAGGTCGTCTCCTTCTCAAGTTCATGTAAACAATTTCATGTCCTGATGCTGCAGTTATACAGCTATATAGTACTTTGAATAAACCACTCTCATGTAAATCACTTAGTTAATAGAGACATACAGGATTCTCAATGTCTGTAAGGTATAGAAGGATATAGAAAGTGTTTTTTTCCCCAAAGTAGACTGCTTCTCACTTCAGTCTAATTTTCTTCCTGATTATAACATTATTTACTTAAGGAAAGGCTGCCGTTGCAGTTTCTTTAGGCCATTTACAAATTCCTTTTCCATTGTGTAAATTGACACCTCCTTAATATTTTCCACAGTTGAAAGGAAAATTACACTTAGAGGGGGTCACACACTGTACTGTATGACATACCTTACATGGCAAGAACATGTAGTATTCATATGTAATATTTGAGTCAACTGCTTGATTATCTTTTTGGACATGTAACAAAGTCTGACTGTCTGTAAAGAGGCTTTCTGGCCATTCTTGTAGTTTTCATTCTTTTGATCCCAAGAGCTCTCACCTTTTTTTTTTTT